>CM053755.1:51436920-51464083 GCA_028658305.1 Pachyuromys duprasi | reverse complement strand
AAAAGGAAAAAAACAAAACAAAACAAACCCATCACCACCACCACCAAAAACAGGTCACCAGAGTTCAGCCTGATTAGGCTAACATGTAAGCCAGTAGCTCAATGAAAGAACCTGCCTGAAGGGAATTAGGTAGAGACCTGTAAGGAAGATAGCCATATATGTCTTTCTGTTGCCACTGTATATTCACTTATCTGGATTCATGGGCTGTATGAACACCTTGGGTACATATTACACACATACTAATATTAAAAGGAAGCAAAAATATAGAGCTATGTAATCATATACTAATCTGAAACCCTTTCTACATAAAGATAGGCTCTGAAGCAAATTTTAAAAAGTATATAATAACCATTTTAAAACAGTACTGATACACTCTGTTTTAGGAAAAAGAGCAATTGATTCAATCACATGAATTTTCATGAGACTCTAAGTGTGCAGGTATACGGAGGTACTTTTTCTTGATCTACCAATTATATGAGGCTGCACCAAAAGCAAACTTGTGTTTTTTAAGAAGGATCTCTGCTATTTTAGGCCACATTTAAAAGTATACCTACATATTCTTCATTATATTAAAAATATTCTTCAGTACACAAAGTGTTAGTGGTGTGCATGTGAGAGAGGGAAAGTAATTATTTTGCATATAGCTCACTTTGATTATCCTTGCTGCCTATATAAAATTATGTATTTATGTAAATCAGATGTGTTAAACTTTCAACTCTATTCATTTAAAATAGTTGAAGCATGTGACATAATTAATATATATTTTCATATTATACTGAAGAGATTCCAATGTATACAATTGAAAGATGATTTATGTGGCAAGAAAAACACGGGAATTTATAGATTATAAGAAATAGAAGACACATGTCTTATATCCCTGATCACTCCAAAACTTTAGACATGAACGGGTGTTTTGGATTTTGTCAAATGGTTTTTTGGCATCTAAGGAGATGATCGTGTAGATTTTTTATTTCAGTTTGTTTATATGGTGGATATCAGTGATGGATTTTCATGTGTTGAACCACCCCTGCATGCCTGGGATGAAGCCTACTTGGTCATGGTGGATGATATCTTTAATGTGTCCTTGGATTCGGTTTGTGAATATTTTATTGAGTAATTTTGCATCAATGTTCATATGTGAGATTAGTCTGAAGTTCTCTTTCTTTGTTGGGTTTTTCTTAAGTATCAAGGTGACTGTGGCTTCATAGAATGAGCTTCGTAATGTTCCTTCTGTTTTTATTTTGTAAAATAGTTTGAAGAGTGTTGTGAGTTAGTTCTTCTTTGAAGGTCTGGTAGAATTTTCTGCTGAAACCGTCTGGCTCTGGTCTTATTTTCTTGGGAGACTTTTGATGACAGCTTCTATTTACTTAGGGTTATAATACTGTTTAATTTATCTACCTGATCTTGATTCAGCTTTGTTAAATGAAATTTATCAAGAAAATTTTCCATTTCATTTACATTTTCAAATCTTGTTGCATTTAGGTTTTTGAAGTAGGACCTAATGATTCTTTGGATTTCCTTAGTGTGTGTTGTTATGTGTCCCCTCCCCCACACCTTTTCATTTCTGATTTGGTTGATTTCCTCTGCCTCTTAGTTTGGCTAAAGGTTTATCTATCTTCTTGGTTTTCTCAAAGGACCAGCTCTTGGTTTCATTGAGTCTGAATTGTTCTCTTTGTTGCTAATTTATTGATATGCTCATATGAAGTCCACAGGCTGCTTAGTTTCCAAGTGGATTCCCTAGTAGGAAAATCAGGAGCTGTTTCTGACATGATCTCAGTGGCTGGCTCTTTCATCACCCCTTCCACAGGGGTGAAGCTTTGCCAGGCCGCAAGAAAAATTATGCAGGCAGCACTGATGAGACTTGATAGGCTAGGGTTAGATAGAGGGGTTGAAGGTCCTCCCCTATCAGTGGACTAGGGGAGGGGCATAGGGAGAGAAGAGGAAGGGTGGGTGAAATTGGGAGAAGATGGCGGGGTGCCACACTCAGATACAAATTGAATAAACTGTAATAATTAAGCTTTAATTAATAAAAGAAAAGAGACAGAAAAATGCAGTGCACTAGTTTTAAGAAGTAAAGAACAAATATTTCATTTGAGAATTCATATATATTGGATACAGAAACAGTATTTGGTCTGTGGAGGTAACAATGGTACCAAAGAGGAGCACTGGCCTGAAGTCTGTTATTTCCAAGTTCAATTCTAAGGAATTTAGTACAGAACCAATGACAAATTGAATTGGAAACAGATGCAGAGACCCACAGCAAAACAGAGTGGAGCTCTGAAAATCCTGTGGAAGACAGGGAGGAAGGATTCTAAGAGTCAGAATGTTCAAGTATATCCACAAGAAAACCCATAGAATCAACTAACCAGGGTTCATAAGGGACTAGGACTGAATCTTCAACTAGGAAGCTTACATGGGACTGACCAATGTCCTCTGCATATACATTATGGTTGTATAGCTTGGTCTTCTTTTGGAGCATCTAATAATGGGAGCAGGGAATGACTCTGACACTTTTGCCTGTTGTTAGGACCTCTTGCTTCCTATTGGGTTGCCTAGTCTAGCCTTAGTGTTAGAAGAGTTGCCTCATCGTATTGAAAATTGATGTTCCTTATGTGGTTAATATCCCTCAGAGACCTGCTTTTTTTCTGAAGGGAAATAGAGGACAAGTGGATGGTGGTGGTCAGTGAGAGGTTTCAGAGCAGGGCACTGGAAGAAAAGGTGGGAGGGAGAACTTCAGGCAGGATATAATATATGAGAGAATAAATTAAAATTAAAATTAATAGAATGATAACGGGTGGGAGGGGTGCAAAATATAAGGCCATAGAGTAACCCGAGCTTGAGCCACACAAAGAAAATGTTGATGTAAGTAGACAGACAAAATTCAAAACTAATAATTAATGTAGCACACCAACGTCAAAAGAATGTCAGCTATGAGATTTCAAAATTCATCACAGACCATAAAAATAAATTACGGAGAAGTTATATTACATGCTTCCAATTTTTTTGTGACACAAAGTACCCACACAAATCAATTCATGTAAACAGGTGGCTGGATTCCTGGATTCCTGGATTCATGATGGGCTACTAGAGTGACCCAGAGGAATTCTATGAATAGGGACTCACAATATTTCCCCAGAGTGATGGGATATCGCAAAACATTTCATTTTCTAGAAGTACTTTGAAAATAAAAATCTGGGTACATTGTAATTAATAAAAATAAAATAATTTTAAAAATTGAGGAAATAATGTTTGTTCACATCAGCTACATTTTCTGAAAAACTGAAATAGCCTTCTAGATAATCTGTATTACCTCATTCCATTCATTATCGTAGAGGTTTTATCCTTCATTTCTTTTTTCTCCCTCCCTTTCTTCTTTCCTTCCTCCTTTTTTATAAGTTGCTTTTTCTTTTGATTATTATCTTCACTAGAATGAAAATGTACTATTATGCAACATGAAGACATTTTTGGTGAGCCTGGACTTGTCAATATAATACTATGTCTTGCTTTTATGGAACAAGATCTGATGCCTCTCTTTTTGGTAGACACGTTAATTTTTCTCTTAGCATGCCAGGATAAATGTCAGTGTTTATTATTTTAAACCAATGTTTTTGAAAAATGAAGCTCGGCTACTCAGCCTAAAGAGCAAAAATATTTAGTGTCTTTGGGTTTCTATTGCTGCAATGAAAACCTCATGACCAAAAAGCAAGGAACTTTGGCTCACATTCCCAATCATAGCCCATCATTGGAGGAAGTCGGGACAGGAACTCAGGCAGGCCTGGCCTGGAACCTGAAGGTTGGCAGATGCAGAGGCTATGCAGGGGAACTGATTACTGGCATGGTTCACATGGATTGCTCAGTCTGCTCTCTTATAGAATGTAGAACCACCAACCCCCATATGGCACCACCCAAAATGGGTTGGTCCCTCCCCCACTGATCACCTATTATTGAAAATGTCTTACATCTGGAGGTAGTTCCTCAACTGTGGCTCCTCTCTTTCTGGTGACTCTAGCTTGTATCAAGTCAACACAAAAATACAGCTAGTACAATGTGCAAAAAACAACAACAAAAAAACCAAAAAAAAAAACCAAAAAACAAAAACATTGTTTCTTTCTTCTGTTTACTGGCTAATACAATGTACTTAAATAGGAAAAAATAAGGGAGTCCTTGGGTGGCAGATGGGTCTAACTTATATGAAGCTTTTACCTCAAAATTATAACTTTAAAATATCAACTTTCATGAAAATAAAGAATTGAAATATATGTCAATAGGTAGACATCCTCCACTTTCCCTCTCATTCTTCTTCAAAGGCTGAAATACAACCACTCAATTCCCACTCTACATTGCTTTAAACTTTGAAAGAGTGATCCTGATTTCTGCTCTGGACTTCAGCATTATGAGGTTGCAGAAAGACAACCTCTCCTGTAGCACTTTCCAAAGGCTATAATTACAAATATAGAATAAGAGTCTTCACTTTCAAAGCTTTAAACATTGTTGTTGTTTTTAGAAAGTAATTGGTTTTTCTTTTGCTTTCCCCCTCCAAAAGCTCAGTGCAATCTATACTGCCTGGAAGCCAGACTTTAAATGAAACAGATGTTGCACATTTAAACTCTGAGCTGTGGTAAACTTGTTTTTTAGCAACTGAAAGTTATGAAAACTTTAAGAGTAGCACTTTGCTCAATGTGGCTTCTTCCTTTTAGTACCATGCACTTGATGGGTTATTATAAAGCTCCGAGTACCAGGTCAAATCTAACTTGATCCTAGAATAAAAAGAAGAGTAATATTCTGCATGATTTTTAACTGGTGACCTTGAAATCCTTAGGCAGACAAAAATTTGTTTTATATAATACTTTAGAAAAAACTAGAATGAAATTTGGGGAAATTTCACAGAGAGGTGAATTACTTAGGCTACAAACATTTTCAAGCAAACACAATATTTTTAAACCCATGATTTTCTGAAGCTTTAGCTAACTCCATGCTGGCAAAATAAATGTTATTTAATTAAAAAGTTCTATGGCCTTCATTTCTAAGAATTCTCTTTTAACAAATTTTGCTTTCTTAAAAGATACTGAACTTTCTAAAGAGATAGAGGCACTTATAATCAATGTTCATATGTTGATTTTAGCATTATTTTGTTATGATAGAAAACATTATGAAGACTCTAGAAACATTTACTGTGAAACCAAGAGAATAACTGTAAAATCTTTCCACGACTCTGGCTAGACATAATACATTCTCAACAGAATTTGAATCATTTTTATTACAACATTTCAGAGCAGTCAGCGTTAGTACAGTTCTCTTGACTGTGAAGACAGAGATATAGTAAACATTTGTTTTTCTTTTGCCTTGGGATAAAGCTTAAGAGAGTAAATGCACTGAGATTTCATAAGGTTTTGCACAGAGCCGATGTAGAGTCTGAACTCGACAATAAATGTCACTTCCTTCAAAGGAAAATAAATGAATGTTCTTGAAAAATCAAATCTTTAAAAAGGGATCGTATACCTTTCTGAACCGTAAATATTCGTAAAACCTAAAAAATGATACAAAAATGCAGCCAATTTTGCAGCAATCATCTTCCATTCATATTAGTAATTTAAAAGTATATTTACTTTATTGTGTGTCGTATGAAAAGTCTCTGTGTGGTAAATAATTGGCTAGAAAAAGTTTGAAAGCTGGGTTAGCCTATTTGTGATAAGTGTAAAGATATGCACATTTATAGACATTATTTTAATTAAGATAAATATTGTTTGGTTTTGGATACACTATCATAAATTATATGACATTAAGAAGCACTTAAGAAAATTTCAATGCCCTTAGTTACCAGAGAAATGCAAATCAAAACTACTCTGAGATTCCATCTTACACCCATCAGAATCCCAAAACTCAAAATCTCAACTGTCAGCAAATGCTGGTGAGGATGTGGGAAAAGGGAAACACACCTCCATTGCTGGTGAGTACAAACTTGTACAACCACTCTGGAAATCAATCTTGCACTTTCTCAGAATATTGGAAATAGCTCGATCTCAAAACCCAGATATACCACTCCTGGGCATATACCCAAAAGATGCTGCACTAGGCAAAAATGATATTTGATCAACTATGTTCATAGCCACTTCATTCATAATAGCCAGAAAGTGGAAAAACCCTCAATTGTAGAATGGATAAAGAAAGTGTGATACATTAACAATGGAATACTACTTTGTTTTTAAAGACAAGGACACCATGAAATTTGCAGGCAAATGGATGGAACTACAAAAAGATAATCCTAAGTGAGGTAACCCAGACCCAGAGAGACACACACGTTCTCACTTATAAGTGGATAATAGCCATTTAGTATAGGATAACCATAGTACAATTCCCAGATCCAAAGAAGATAAGCAACAAGAAGGACCCAAATAAGCAAGATGAATTTCACTCAGAAGAGGAAATAGAACAGATGGTAGAAGTGGTTGAAAGGAACAGGGTAAGAGGGGGAGCAGGGAGAGTAATAAGGTTGGATATCAGACCTGGGGAGAGCAGGGCAGGAGGACAGAGGGCTTGCAGAAAGAAGAGAAACCTTGTGTGGGAACTTCTCTGTGACAAGCTGGAGACCTAAGTTAGGGTAGGCTCCCAGAAGGATGTGAAGGTGACTCTAGCTGAGGGTCATGGGGACTGAATTGGTGATCCTCTAACTGGACAGGACTTCCAGGAAAGGGGGGGGGGCACCAACACAAATACTTCTACCCAAAATTTACCCTGTGCAAAAGATGTGCAGGGTCAAAAATAAAGCAGGGATTGAGGAATATTCAGCCAGCCCCTTGCCTAACCTGAGACGCACCCCATGGGAGAGAGCCAACCCGTGACACTATTAATGCTACCTGCTGTGCTTGTAGATGGGCCTAGCAAAGCTCCCATATAAGTGCCTCCACCCAGCAGTTGACTGATAGCCAACACTGGAGAATGCGTAAGGAATTTAGTTGAAGAATGGGGAAAAGGATAGAAGGGCTCAAAGAGGACAGGAGCTCCACAGGAAGACCAACAGAGCCAGCTAACCAGGGCTGATAGGAAGCTTGATCCTCATATGGGTACCCTAGTAAGGGGATTTTGGGCTGACTCTCTCATGGACTCAGTTGCCTGTTCTTTGATCCCTTTCTCCTGGCAGGGCTACCTCTCCATCAGAAGATGATGTGCTCAGTCCTGATGTGACTTGATATGTTGGGGCACCCATTTCTCTGAGGAGAAGATGTGACTTCTCTGAGGGGGAGATGTGACTTGATATGGTGGGGCATCCACTTCTCTGAGGAGTAGTGGAGGTGGATAGGGTGAATGGGAGGGAGTGTGGGCTTAGGAGGAAAGAAGGGAGGAGGCTATGACCAGGATGTAAAGTGAATAAATAAATGAATTCAATAAAAATAGGGACTTATGAAAATTAAAGGTCATTATTCAACATCTTGACTGTTTTTCTTTAAAATTATAATAACAGGTGTACAGCACTTAAGTAAATTATACTACTTAGAATCTCCATATCCAGAAATCATGGACAAACATCATAAAAATGCATAATGAGAACATTATTTGCTCTGGAGGATCAGTGGGGAAGGATAAGACAAGTGAGTGCTCAGCACCCAGCAGGAGGAGGAACAGCAATGCATAGACAGAGCAGATGTTCTATGCAATCACATTGGAGACATTCATCCTTTCTGCTTGTTGCAACACAAGAAGGGAAAGAAAAAGAAATCACAGTTAATGATATGGCATTTCCACATAATGAGTAATATGTACTTTGGTTTGGTTTATTAATTTGATTTCTTTAAAGCATTGTGCTACTTAAATCAATAAGGACACGTTTTTAAGTTTGCACCAATATGTGACCACACAAGTTCAAAAAATAAGGTGTAAGATTACCTGTCTACAGCCGGTTTATATTTTATTCTATAATATTTAAACAAGAATGGATGTGCTTATTTCCAGGAACAAAGATCTGAATCATACACAGATGTGTTTATGTTATTTTTTCCTGAAAAACAGTATTTTGAACTCATGACCATCTAAATGCAAAGTCCAGGTCAGTATTATTACAGAAGAGTTTTGCTTATATGGAGATTTGGGTCATTTCTGAATTTTAAATCCATTATAAAAGTTGAATGTTTAAAATACTGTTTGCACTGCTGTTTCCGAGCAGTAATCTAAATGCTTCATAAAAAATTCAACGCATTTGGATTGAAAGTTAAAAATGTGCCACACCAATACAGAAGCCGTTTGCACAGCTTACTGTTATAAATTTTCTCTTATAAATCATAATGCTTGTATATAATGAAAACTAAGATGTGACATTAAACCTTTGGATGATGTTTATGACAATACTCCATTTCATTTTTTGTGTGTGGTTAAAAAAGTAGAAAACCAGGCTTAAGGTGTTGGACAAGTGACTTTCCTTATATCTTGTTATTTACTAAAATAATTATTGATGGAAAATTAAGGTGGCACTCTGGAGATGGTTCAGTGATTAAAATTCTTGTCTCATACAAAAAAAATTCAGTTTGGATAATCAGAATCCAGGTACATGTCTAGCCACTAAAGGAAGAGACAGAACAAGGCACCTAGTGAGACCACCTGTGTATCAAGGAGCAAAGAATTTGACTAAGAAGCCTTGCTTCAATGAGTAAGGGAAGAAGAACTCTGGAGGATGACTCTTGACATCAACTTCCACATACGCCATTAATATGTGGCACACACACACAAACACACACACACACGCACACACACACACACACACACATGCACCTACACACATGTAAACACATACACACAACCCAACATGTGAGAACATGAAAAAATTTAAAAAATGATATGAATAATTACTCCTTCAGCAACTGTTATATCAAAATTGAAAAGTGCCCCCTGTAAAATAAAAATAAAAATTCAAGGACAAGACTACTTTTCTGTCTTAAAAATAATTCTGAATACAGCTCTGGACCTTTATCATTAACTTTCTCTTGCCTAAATAACATATGCTGCCAAACTTTATTTCTCTCATTTTTTATAGTCCTTGACATTATCCAGAACTTATAGAGTTTCAGAATTCAGTAGAGAATCAGGGCTAATTATCACAGTCTGGCAGATGGTCTGCCCAAATAATATGGAGCCAAAGCTATGTTAATATATTTTTATCCTAGACAGGCCAGCAGAATGCTCCTTCCTTCTACCATTTATTCTGAGGCATGACCTTAGGGTGCTCAGTGAGACACAGATAATAGGATCCGCTGAAGAGAACCACACTTGCTTTACCTATGGGACAAAGTGGGATATTTGTGACTCTCCCTGACAGTTCATATGACAAGGGGCATGAGATGCCTCCAGAGACAGTCTCCACCAGATGGCTACAGGACACATTTGGTGAATCAGCATTAATTACTGAGACTGGTAGGTCTGCAAGCAAACAGCTGAGGAGAACTGCACTGTTCTTGATATATATTGGAAAAAAATAATATAAAAGCAAACTAAGAAGAAGATCTACTCTTTCTTTAATTTTTTAAAAAAAATATTTATTAATTGTATTTTATTCACTTTGTATCCCAGCTGTAACCGCTTCCCTCATACCCTCCCCTTCCTACCCTCCCTCCCTCATCATCTCACATGCCCCTCTCCAAGCCAACTTATAGGGGAGGTTCTCCTCCCCTTCCCTCTGACAATGGCTTATCAGGTCTCATCAGGACTGGTTACATTGCCATCCTCTGTGGCCTGGTAAGGCTACTCCAGTATCAGGGGGAGGTGATCAAAAAGCCAGCTACTGACTTCACATATCAGAGGCAGTCCATGTACCCATTACTAGGTGACCTACTTGAAGACTGAGCTGCCGTGGGCATCTCTGCAGGGGTTCTAGGTTATCTCCAAGCATGGTCCTTGGTTGAAGTATCAGTCTCAGAAAAGACCCCTGAGCCCAGAGTATTTTGGTTCTGTTGCTTTCCTTGTGGAGCTTCTGCCCCTCAGGTTTTTCTCTCTGCCCTTTCTTTAAGAAGATTTCCTGCACTCTGCCCAAAGTTTGGCAATTAATCTCAGCATCTGCTTTGATACTCTGCTGGGTAGAGTTTCTCAGAGACCCTCTGTGGTAGGCTCCTGTCATGTTCTCTGTTTTCTCCAATGTCTGCCCCCTTTGTCTTTCTGAGTGAGGATGGATCATATTACTCAGGGTCCTCCTTCTTGCTTAGTTTCTTTAGTTACACAGATTTTAGTACGTTTATCCTATCTTATAGCTCTAATATCCACTTATAAGTGAATATATAGCATGTGTACCCTTCTGCTTCTGGAATACTTCACTCAGGAGTTTCTAGTTCCCACCATTTGCCTGCAAATTTCATGATTTCCTTGATTATAATTGCTGAGTAGTATTCCATTGTGTAAATGTACCACAATTTCTGTATCCATTTCTCAACTGAGGAATATCTGGGTTGTTTCCAGAATCTGGCTGTTACAAATAAAGCTGCTACGGACATGGTTGAGCAAATGTCCTTGTTGTATGCTTGAGCATATTTTCGATATATGCCTAGGAGTGGTATAGCTGGATCTTGAGGTGGCAATATTCCCAATTGTCTAAGAATGGGCCTGATTGATTTCCAAGGTGGTTGTACAAGTTTACATTTCCACCAGCATGGAGAAGGGTTCTTCTTTCTCCACAACCTCTCCAGCATGTGCTGTCACTTGAGTTTTTGATCTTAGCCATTCTGATGAGTATAAGGTGAAATCTCAGAGACGGTTTGCTTTGCATTTCCCTGATGACTAAAAATATTGAACATTTCTTTAAGTGTTTCTCTGCCATTTGATATTCCTCTATTGAGAATTCTCTGTTTAGCTCTGTACCCCATTTTTTAATTGAATTACTTTATTTGTTGCTTTTTAACTTCTTGAGTTCTCTGTATATTCTGTATATTATCCCTCTGTCAGATATAGGGTTGGTAAAGATACTTTCCTAATCTGTAGGCAGTTGTTTTGTTTTGCCGACAATGCCCTTTGCTTTAAAGAAGCTTTTCCATTTAAGGAGGTCCCCTTTATTGATTTCTGATCTTAGAGCCTGTGGTGTTGATGTTCTGTTCAGAAAAGTGTCTCCTGTGCCAATGAGTTCTAGGTTCTTTCCCACTTTTTCTTTTAACACATTTAGTGTGTCTGGTTTTATGTTGAGGTCTTTGATCCACTTGGACTTTAGTTTTGTACCGGGTGATAAACGTGGATCTATTTGCATTTTTCTACATATATCTATCCAGTTAGACCAGAACCATTTGTTGTAGATGTTGTCTTTTTCTCCATTGTACATTGCTGGCTTCTTTGTAAAAAATAAATTATCCATAGTTGTGCTGGTTTATTTCTTGATGCTTTTGCAAAATCTTTGCAGGTCAGCAAAGTGTATAATGTTTAAAAAAAAGAAATAGTTCATATTAAATAACAGATGTACCCACAGACATTCTCCTGTTCTGTATGACAGTCTGTAAAAGTCTGATCTGGTTTGTACTAAGAAATATATCCTTAAAAGCATGTGCTAACATATGTATATGTGTGTATGTTTATGTATTTGTGGTATACATGTATGAGTTTGTGTGTGTATGTATGTGTTGTATACATGGTTGCATTTGTGTGTATGTATTTGTCTGTGTGTTTTCATACAGAAAGCTTTACCAAGTGAAAGACAAAGATTAAGATGCACACCTTGAATACCTAGAATGAATGTTGCTTGCGAAGTTAAAGCAACAAATTATTTTTAAAATTGTACTCAGAGTGATGTAATATGCACATGAAATTTTTTCTAGATTTAAAAACTGTTAATATAAACATTAATATGGAAGAGAAAAGACAAAGTCTCCTAGATCTGCTGGGAAAAAAGTAAACACTTGGGTTATTGAATGAGAATTGTTTTCCGGTAGAAAACAAAAAATATACATATTAAGGAAACTTGATTTAAATATTAAATAAAATTATAAAGTGCAGAGGGAAAATGGAAGTCAGCACAGTCAACAGAACAAAATGACAGTATAGAGATTGGGAAAAGATCTTCACCAACCTTACATGTGACAGAGGGTTAATATCCAGAATATATAAAGAATTCAAGAAGTTAAACACCAACACACCAAGTAATCCAGTTAAAAAGTGGTTTACAGAGCTAAACAGAATTTTCAACAAAGGAATGGCAGAAAAACACTTAAAGAAATGCTGTACATCTTTGTAATCTTTAGCAAATCAAAATGACACTGAGATTCCAACTTACACAATCAGAATGGCTAAGATCAAAAACTCAAATGTCAATATATGTTGCAGAGGATGTGGAGAAAAGCGGGACCTTCTTCCATTGCTGCTGGAAATGTAAACTTGTACAACCACTTCGGAAATCAATCTGATACTTCCTCAGAATATTTAGAATATCACTACCTCAAGATCAAAGTATATCATCACTGGGCAAATACTCAAAAGATACTTAACCAGACAACAAGGACATTTGCCCAGCTATATTCATAGCATCTTTATTTGTAATAGCCAGAATCTGGAAACAACCTAGATGTCCCTCAACCAAGGAATTTATACAAAAATTGTGGAACATTTACATAATGGAATACTACTCAGCAATTTAAAGCAAAAACGTTATGAAATTTGCAGGCAAATGGATGGAACTAGAAAAGATCGTCCCAAGTGTGGTAAACCAGAGGCAGAAAGACACACATAGTATATACTCACTTATAGGTCGATATTAGCCATATAATGTAGAAAAAAACACAGTAAAATCTATATGCCTAAAGAAGCTAAGCAAGAAAGGGGACCCTGGGTAATATGATCAATCCTCACTCAGATAGACAAACTGGACTGACATCAGAAGAGGAAGAAAACAGGGAACAGGACAAGAGCCTACCACAGAATTTCTCTGAAAGACTCTGCCCAGCAGGCTATTAATGCACATGCTGAGACTCATAGCCAAACTTTGGGCAGAGTGCAAGGAATCTTAGGAAAGAAGAGGAAGATAGGAAGATTTGGAGGGGGCAGGGGCTCCACAAGGAGACAAACAGAACCAAAAACTCTGGGCCCAGGGGTCTTTTCCAAGATTGATACTAGAACCAAGGAATATTCATGGAGATAACCTAGAGTCCCTGATCACATGTTGTCCATGGCAGCTCAGAATCCAAGTTGGTTCCCTACTAAGGGGAGCAAGGTCTGTCCCTGATATGAACTCAGTGACAGGTTCTTTGATCACCTTTCCCTGAGGAGGGTGCAGCCTTACCAGGCCACAAAAAAAGACAATGCAGCCTGTCCTAATGAGACCTGTTAGGCTATGATCACATGGAAGGGGAGGAGGACCTCCCCTATCAGGTGACTAGGGGAGTGACATAGAGGGAGAAGAGGTAGGGAGGGTGGGATTAGTAAGTGATGAGGGAGGGATCTACAGCTGGGATAAAAAGTGAATAAATTGTAATAAAAAAGTCAAAACAAACAAACAAAGACCTGGAAGTGACAGGAGCCAGGGGCTCCACAAGGGGACCAACAGAGCCAAAATATCTGGGCACAAGGGGCCATGCAGAGCCGGATGAGTGAAACAAGGACCATTCATGGAGAGAACCTAAAACCCCTGCTCAGATATAGCCCATTGGTGGCTCAGTCTCCATGGGGGTTCCCTTGTGATGGAATCAGGGGCAGTCTCTGGCATGAACTATGTTGCCTGTTCCTAGGTCCCCTGGTTAGGTGGCCTTTCATGGCAACTGAGAAAGAGTATCCAGACAGTCCTGATGAGACCTGATAGGCTAGGGTCAGATAGTAGGGGACAAGGACCTCCCCTATCAGTGGACAAGAGGAAAGACACAGGGGGTAAGAGGGAGAAAGAGTGGACCTGGGAGGAGATGAGGGAAGGGGCTACAGCTGGAATACAAAGTGAATAAATTTTAATAATTATAATAATAATAAAATAGATCAGGAAACCATTATTGTGTAGAGGTTTTTCTATTTCGTCATTCAATATTCTAAGACAATTTCAGTCACAAATGTCAACTAGAGCATTTATTTTTGAGATCTAAACCATGCATTGATAGTACTTACAGAAACAGTCAACAGTGAACTTCAGTGTTCCATTTGCTAAAGAAAAATTCAAAGCATCAGGGGGAAATAATTTCACAAACTTGCATTTAGAGATAAAGAAGCACTAACTAAAAATAATTAAATATCATTATGGTTTAAGAAATGATAGAAATGATTACTGAGCATCTAAACAAAAGTCAATTAATAGGGTACATCCTACAGATGTTCTGTATTTTAAGAGGAAATATTCTTTTTTTGGAGGAAGAAAACAAAAGAAAATAGAGTGTCTTTGTTCTATGAAACATAAATATATTTAAATTATAAGTAAAAATGAAGAAAATTGTAGTCAAATAAAGTAAATATTGTCACTTGTCTTATTTGATATAAACACATAAATAAATGTATGATGATGACAATACAGAATATAGATATTTATGTTGCTACACACACATCAAGCTTCTTATGTATGGTTATAACCTAGAACCCCTGCTTGTATGTAGCAAATGGTAGCTCAATATCAAGTGGGTACACTAGTCAGGGGAACAGGGACTATTTTGGACATGAACTTAATGGCTGGCTCTTTGACCTTTCCGCCCCCCGAGGGAGGAGCAGCCTTGCCAGGCCACAGAAGAGGACATTGCAGCCATTCCTGAAGAGACCTGATAGGCTAGAGTTAGATGGAAGGGGAGGAGGTCCTCCCCTATCAGTGGACTTGGAAAGGGGAAGGAAGGAGACGAAGGAGGGAAGGGGGGAAAGGGAGGGAATGTGGGACGGGGCTATGGCTGGGATACAAAGTACATAACTTGTGATGAATATAAAATAAAAATGTTAAAATTAAATATATATATATATATATATATATATATATAATAGAAGCAAAACTTTTATAATTACAGTAAAAAATCCCAAGCTCTATCTTGAATTTATGGTTTAATGTACTATATATGTATTTATATATATGTGTGTGCAGACATATGTGTATATATATATATATATAATATATATATATTACTGTCCTCTTTAGTAAAAGACATTGACATTTTTAGCAGTCTCAAAAGGAGAAGAAACATAATAAAGTGTTTACATTTTTAAACATTTATTTTTATTATTTAAATTTTATGTACATGTGGGGAGGGTATGTGCACATGTGTGTAGGTTCTCTGAGAATATAGGACAGGGGAGCAATGTGATGAAGCTAATGTTTCAGAAGATTATGAATCACCATATGTGGGTACTAGTAACCAATCTTGGTTCCTCTGGAAGAGTAAGTGCTCTAAACTGCTAAGTTATCTCTCCAGTCTCCAAGATGTTTCTATTTTAAAGTAACATACTAATTATTTAGTTCATTTGTATGAAATCATTGATCAAACTGAGTTTAATTTTCTTAGGCCATTTTCACATGGCTATTATGCTATGATAGTTTTTCTTGCCTCTCTGTTGAAGAAGTAGGAAAGTGGATGTCCAGAGAAACATTGGCCTTTTAAGCTACATCAGGGCTTTGAAACTCAGGGATAAAACATCTTTCTTATAAATTTTACTAGTTTCTTCCATGCCAGTACCATAACAATTTACCAAAGTACTATCTTTCCTTAATCAAATGTTTGCATTTAATTACTATGTAAAGTGTCATCATATACAAAATATTGTGCTTAGTAGTTCAGGGATGAATGAACATTCAGCAAATGAATGTTTTAAATTCGTAAATGTGTTCCTACCATTTGGCTATACCATTGTGATCCTGTTACAAAGGTGGAGGTTTTCCGAGTGAGACCTTGGATGGTAGCACATCAAGAAGTTTGGCAGTATGCATGTGATGGGGATTTTATTATTGTTACAGTAATTGTCTGGCTTTCTCAAGGTGACACACCATCATTATCAGAACTAATTCTTTTGACTTTGAATTTTGTAGGCTTAGTTTTGCTGAGACAGATACTTTATCATTGTAAATGGAAATGATAACCATATAAGAGGCAATTGATATTGTACATCTGAAGACATGTGTCTGCATGTGACAATCAGTCAGACATAAAATAGAGCAGTATATCTGCTCCAGATGGAGTTTAAAGTTTCTTATAGCAAATGGCAGAGCTATAAATCTGGGTTAAAATAAGACTTTTTATATTTTTTTTCTACAGTTATGTGTTTCAATAAATATTTGAAGCAATATGTCTGACTTTAGTCAATGGAATTGTCCTGACCTTCAGGTGATTTTACATAATGGTAGCTGAACTCTGATGCAAGGGTGAAAAAATATATATCTTTCTATGCATTTATATATATCACATTTTATCATTTTATTTATATCACATTTTATCACTAATTTTGCAAATAAATAGTATTATTTTAGTATCTTCCTTGGTATGCATGTTAATTTGTAATAATCCCCAAAGAATGAATTGGTCTAGAATGCTTAGAGTTATAGCTATATCCCAAATCATTCCCACAGTACATATCTTCAGATGCTCAAGGATATTTAATATTTTTTTTTTGCTTTTCACGTGTGCCAGACATTTTTCTATGTACTTATAATATAATAATGAGACAAACTGATGAAGACTTCACTGTGGGATAATATTAGGTGAAGGGGTTGTTAACACAAATATAATAGAAAAATAAACTACATAATGTGTTAGAACCTAGTAAACAGTATTATAGGAATAAAAATAAGTAGAGGAAAAATAAAATCTGAGTTGTACAATTTTTATAGCTTCACTGAAGCTATAGAATGGAAAAATATAATGGACACAAGAAATTATTCATTTCAGATACTTGAGGAAATTTCCAACAGAAATATAAAGGTAAACTAATAAAAAGGGAAGTATAATACAGAAAATTCAGGGAGCTAGAACAGAGTGCTGAGCTCAGAGAAGCCTGGAGAGTCCATGTCATGTTATGGACTTTGACAGTGTCAGGCCTTTGAGCGAGAATTTTGACACTGTATGGGATATAGTTCTGAGGGTCATCTGGTCTTCTGTGTTTAGAATAAATCAAAGAGATCAAGAATTAACAAAGTAAATAAATTTTAGGTGGTTCTTTTTAGAGGTAAGACAATCAGTTCCTCTCTGCATATTGACCATTTATGCCTTTTTATAATGGTTTCTGCTGCAAAGAAAAGCTTCTTTGATAAAAGGTGGAAGTTACACTGACTTACGAATGTAAAAATAAGTATTTAGAATGCAGTTATTAATTATACTTGTTTAGAAATATAGCAGTGGAGGTTGCTCTCTGAGGTCCATGACTTTACTAGCTACAGGGAGTTGGCTCTGTTTCCAGCACCAGGCATGATACTGGTTATCACCAATATTTGAATACCACTCCTTCACCTTTAAAGGTATTTTGTAATGCTAGTCATTGTTGTGTTTCTCAGACATAACAGCAAGTTAGGGCAATTTAATGCTTCCCTTTCTTGGCAGCATGCATAGCACCCTCTGTTACTTTCAAAGCTACTTCTCAGGGAGGGAACCATTGGATCAGATGTAGCTCATTTCCTTAGAGTCTAGTGTGTGAATTATGTGTGGTCTTCAGTAATAAGTATTTTCTCTCACCTCATGGAAGGAAATTAATAGCAACACAATAGCCTATATTTCTGTGTGATCTTTTGGACTCCATTGACCATCTATTAAAAAAGAGGTTTATTATACCTGGCAGTGGAGTTTCTGTTAATCTGTAGATCTAGAAAATAAAAAAGACCTCCTATGCTAATGAATTGCTAGAATTATTATCGTGAAATTGACTATTCTGCCATAAACAATTTATAGATTCAATAAAATCTCTACCAAAATTTTCACAGCTCTCTTTTGTAGAACTAGAAATTAATTTACAAAATTCAGATAGAACCAAAATAAGACATTGGCTAGTGTAAGCAACCCTTAGCAAAAGACAAAACAAAGCATCATTAAACCAAACAAATAAGTAGAATATGCTAGAAGTGTGGCGCTTCAGAACTATTTGAATTCTCCACGACTCTCCTGTGTCTTCTGTAGGTCTGTAGCTTGAACCTATTGTGCTGTCGGTATGTTATGTGTTGCTTGTGTTTGATATGTCTGTACCTGCTGCTTGTCTCTTATGCATGTGTTGAGTCTGTTTATGTGTCTGTCCCCCAATAAAGCTTTGCTCTATATTTATGGACCACAAAGAATACATAGTATGGGAAAATAATTTCCTATGGAGGTCTTTAGTGGTTTTGAATGGGACGAAGGTACCTTTCTGAACCAGAAAACCACACACATATGTTAATCAATGTATATCCACATGTTGTTTCCAATAGAGGTGGGGTGTTTGTTTTGTTTCAGGTTGTTCCTAACCTGTTCGGAGCTTTAGCAAATGATTATCAACAAACCAAAAACATACAGTATTATTGATCAATGGCATGGAACAATACGTTATTTAAGATTAAAGCTACACATTTAGTTTGTAAAGTTGATTGCCAAAAATTCCAATACAAATTAAGGTTAGTTACATTTTTAAAGGCAGGATAAGCTTAAGTAGTATGACTACAAAGTAAGACAGCAGGTGTTAAGGACATAATCCAAAATGATTTCAAGACATATTAATAAATTGGTGATGTGATCTGAAATTTTTCAGTTTTTTTTAATCAAGAGATTTTTTTTCAGAAAAATGTGTCACCATAAAATACTAATGGAAACCACATAGTACTGGCACAAAACGCCGACATGTATACCAGTAGAGCAAAATACAAGACTGAAACAGGAGTACACATGTCTTGGATTAGTACCTCACTCTTGGAAAAGTTTATTATTGTTTTAAATTGTTGTTACTGTTATTATTATTACTTGATATTCAACAAGAAGCTATGGAGAATATATTTCAGTATAGGAGTTTTGAACTGAAAAAGATGTCTGAAATAAAGATATGAATATGGATTAAAACAGATAAATATAGAAGATATTAAAACCATGAAGATTAGGGAGATGATTAATAGACTTGAAATTTCCTAAGGACTAATTTCTGGAGTATTCCATACTTGGAATTCAGTGTCCCAACTCTTTGCAAAGTAGAAGTTTTGAGAAGTAGAAAGAGAATGTGTTAGTAAGAGTAAATACACAAGTTGTATTTTGTGTGTAGTATTAAATTCATTCATGCAGCTATAAGGTGACTAATTTTCCATCCCTGGAAAAGACCATCTTGTCAGACTTTACATGTTACATTTCTCTATTGAAAATAATTATTCTTTGATAATGAGATGCAACTTATAAATCATTTTCTTAATCTTCATTTGTATTTTATATATAAATCTTATTTGTATTGGAATTCCAAAAATATTTAGCCTACTATTCTATACTACAAATTCAATGTTCATTACAAATGTATATACACATTTATTCACTTCATTCAGGGTAAAAATACCAAAGAGCAGTTGGTAAATATAATTTAAGAGGAGATTAGATTAAAAAACTAATGGGATAAAAATTAAGGTATGATAACTTAGTTTTGAAAACATGTTATGTATAACGGGATTTTCTTTGGTCCACAACCCCCCAAATAATGACACAGAGAATTAATATATTTATTATAGGCTTAGGCACTAGATAATCAGCTATTCTAACCAGACAATGCTGGTCTAGCTTACACACTGCCATGTGGCCCATTACCTCTCCTCACTACCTTAGTTTCAGCAATTCTGTGTCTGGCTGGCAACTTCCTCCCACCTCAGATTTCTTCCCGCGAGTTCTCAGCTTTCCCAAAAGTTCTGTCTTCCACTTCTGCTTTTGCTATTGGCCAATCCACTTCTTTTCTGTCAAGATGCAATGGCCTTTCATTCAATTTCAAATTTTTAATTGGTGACATTATACCTCAACAGACTGGAGATGAATAATCTTTTCAATTCCTCTGTTATTTTGAGAACAATAATGCTGTAACAATAATAAGAGAGCACTAAAGTTTTAGTCATTTTTAAAAAATATTTAAAATTTCTCATTGAAGGGTATAAGTAATCTTTATTATTATTACTATTATTTTCATAATTTACAATTTGTTTACTTTGTATCCTGAATGTACCACCCTCCCTCATCTCCTTTCAATCCCCCCCATCCCTCCAACTTCCTAACCTATCCCTCTTCTCTAGTCCTCTGATAGGGAAAGACCTCCACCTGATTCTGTTGCTCTCCTTCTTGAGCTCGAGCTCCATCCAGGACTTTCTATTTCCCCTTTTCCATAATATTCCCTGATTCTGCCCAAAGTTTGGATATGACTCTCAGCGTATGCTTTAGTAAGCTGCTATATAGACTCTTTCAGAGGCCCTCTGTGGTAAGTTTCTGTCTTGTTGGTTGTTTTCACTCTCTTCCAATGTCTATTCCGTTTGCTTTTCTGAATGAGGATTGAGCATCTTACCCAGGATCCTCCTTCTTGCTTAGCTTCTTTAGGTGTACAGATTTTAGCATTTTTATTCTATATTATAGGTTTAAAATCCACTTAAAAGTAAGTATATACCAAATATGTCTTTCTGCTTCTGGGATACCTCACTCAGGTTGATCTTTCTAGTTCCCACCATTTGCCTGCAAATTTCATGATTTCCTTGTTTTTAATTGCTGTGTAGTATTCCATTGTGTAAATTTACTACTATATGCTCAACTGAAGAACATCTGCATTGTTTCCAGATTCTGGCTACTATAAAAAAAGCTGCCACAAATGTGATTGAGCAAATGTCCTCGTATACTTGAACATAATTTGGATATATGCCTAGGAATGATATAGCTGGATTTTGAGGTAGCACTATTCCTAATTGTCTAAGAAAGGACCTGATTGATTTCCAAAGTGGTTGTAAAAATTTACATTTCCACCAGCAATGGAGGAGGGTTCCCCTTTCTCCTATCCAGCATGTGTTGTCACTTGAGTTTTTGATCTTAGCATTTCTGATGGGTGTAAGGTGAAATCTCAGAGTAATTTTGCTTTGCATTTTCCTGGTGACTAAGGATGTTGACTAAGGATTTTTTAACTGTTTCTCTGCCGTTTCATCTTCCTCGACTGAGAATTCTATGTTTAGCTCTGTACCTCATTTTTAATTGGATTAACTCTGAAGAAAGAAATAGAAGAAGATATTAGAAAAAGGAAAGATATCCCATGCTCATGGCTTGGCAGGACTATCATAGTACAAATGGTCATCTTACCAAAAGCAATCTACAGATTCAATTCAATTCCCATCAAATTACCCACACAATTTTTTACAGATCTTGAAAGAAAAATGCTCTACTTCATATGGTATAACAAGAGACCCAGAATCTCTACAACAATCCTCTACAATTAAAAGATCTGGAGGTATCTCCAACCCTGATCTCAAGTTGCACTATCGAGCAACAGTAATGAAAAGTGCATGGTACTGGCATAGAAACCGACAGGTGGATCAATGCAATTGAATAAAAGACACAAAAATAAACCCACACACCTATAGACACCTGATTTTTGACAAAGATGCCAAAACCATATAATGGAAAAAAGATAGCATCTTCAACAAATGGTGCTGGTCTTGATATCTACATGTAGAAAAATGCAAATAGATCCATGCTTACCACCCTGCACAAAACTAAAGTTCATGTGGATCAAAGACCTCATCATAAAAGCAAACATGCTAAATCTACTAGAAGAAAAAGGTGGCAGAGAGCCTTGAACTCATTGGCACAGAAGACAACTTCCTGAACAGAACCGCAACAGCACAGGCTCTAAGATCGACAATCAATAAATGGGACCTCATGAAACAGAAAAGCTTCTGTAAAGCAAAGGACACTTGTCAGGACAAAACAACAGCCTGCAGATTGGGAAAAGGTCTTCATCAACACTGTATCTGACAGAAGGCTAATATCCAGAATATATAAACAAGTCAAGAAGTTAAACAACAACAAGTCAAGTAATCTAAAATATATTTCGATTTCTTTCTTCAGAGACTTGAAGGTTTTTTCATACAAGTCTTTCACTTGCTTGGTTAGAGATACAGCAAGTTACATTATGTTTTGTTGTTGTTGCTATTGTAATGGATGTTGTTGTTTCCCTAATTTCTTTCTTATCCCATTTTTCTTTTTTATGCAAGATGGCTACTGATTTTTTTCAGTTAATTTTGTAGCCAGCCACTTTCCTGAAGGTGTTTATCAACATGAAGGTCTTCTTTGGTAGAAATTTTGGGGTCACTCATGTATATTATCATATCGTCTGCAAATAGTGATGCTTTGACTTCATTTCTTTCAATTGAAATCACTTTATCTTCTTTATTTATCTTATTGTTCTAGGAAGAATTTCAAGTACTATGTTGAAGAGATATAGAGAGAGTGGGAAACCATGCCTTGTCCCTGATTTCAGTGGAATAGATTTAATTATGTCTCTGTTTAATTTTTTGTTGGTTATAGGCTTGCTGAATATTGTTTTTACTATCTTTTAATATGTGCTTTGTATCGCTGATCTCTCCAAGACTTTAAACATGAACTGGCATTCAGTTTATGAAAGACTCTTTCAGCATCTAAGGAAATGGTCATGTTGTTTTTCTTTCTATTTGTTTATATGGCCAATTACATTGATGGATTTCCATGTATTGAAGCCCCCCCACCCCCCACACACACACTTGGGATGAAGCCTATCTGGTCATGGTGAATGGTATCTTTGATGTGTCAAACTGATCTTTGGAATCAGTTTACAAGTATTATATTGAGTATATTTGCATCAATAGTCATAAGAGAAAATGGTCTGAAATTTTCTTTGTTGGGTCTTCATGAGGTTGAGGTATCAAGGTAACTGTGGCTACACAGAATGAGTTTGGTAATGTTACTTCTGTTTCTATTTTGTGGAATAGTTTGAAGAGTATTGGTATTAACTCTTTGAAGATCTGGTAGAATTCTTCCCTGAAACCTGGTGGCCCTGAGCTTTTGGGGGATGGGAAGTTTTTGATGACTGCTTCTACTTTCTTAGGGGATATAGGACTATTTAATTTATTTACCTGATCTTTATTCACTTTGGTAAGTGGAACTGAACAAGAAAATTGTCCATTTCATTTAAATTTTCCAATTTTGTGGTTTATAGGCTTTTGAAGCAAGACCTAAAGATTGTTTGGATTTCCTCAGTCTCTCTTGTTATGCCCTCCCTTTAATTTCTCATTTTGTTGATTTGGATAGTTTCTCTCTGTCTTTAAGTTAGTTTGGCTAAGGGTTTGTCTATTTCATTGATATTCTCAAAGAACCAGCTTTTTTTTTATTGTTTGAATAGGTCTCTTTGTTTCTGGTTCATTAATTGCAGTACTTATCTTTTTATTTCCTGCCTTCTACTCCTCTTGGATGTGCATGCTCACCCTTTTTTTTCTACCACTTTCAGGTGAACTTTTAAGTTGCTTGTATGAGACGTTTTGAATTTCTTCTTGAAGGCACTTAGTGCTATGAACTTCTCTTAGCACTGATTTTATTGTGTCCCATAAGTTTGGCTATGTTTTGTATTCACTTTCATTGAATTATAGAAAGCCTTCTACCTAGCAGTGTATCAAAGCAGATATAAAGACTCATAACCAAACTTTCAGCAGAGTGCAGGGAATCATATGAAAGAAGTAGGAATAAGTAAGACCTGGAGAGGACAGGAGCTCCACAAGGACCAAATATAGCAGGGCACAGGGGTCTTTTATGAGACTGTTTCTCTAATCAAGGACCATGTATGGATATAACCTAAAACCCCTGCTTGGATATAGCCCATGGTATCTCAGTATCCTACTGGGTACCCTAGTAAGGGGAACAGAGACTATTTCTGACATGAACTCAATGGCTGGCTCTTTGACCCCTACCACCCCCCGAGAGACCAGCAGTCTTGCTAGACCACAGAAGAGGACATAGCAGCCAGTCCTGAAGAGTACTGATAAGCTAGGGTCAAATGGAAGGGGAGGAGGTCCTCCCCTATCAGTGGACTTGGAAACGGACAGGGAGAAGATGAGGGAGGGATGAGGGGATTGGGAGGGAATGAGGAAGGGGGCTATGGCTGGGATACAAAGTATATAACCTGTGATTAATATAAAAATAAAATAAAGTAATTTAAAAAATAAAAAAGAAAGCCTTTAGTTTCTTTATTTCTTATGTGACCCAACTGTCATTGCGAAGAGTTTTTCAGTTTACATGTGTGTGTGTGTGTTTCTTGCTATTTCTGTTGTTGTTGAGGTCCAGATTTAGTGTTGGTAGTCTGAAAATATACAAGGGATTACTTCAATTTTCTTGTATCTGTTGATGCTTTGTTTATGACCTACTATGTGGTCAATTTTGGAGAAGGTTCTTTGAGGTGCTGGGAAGAAGGTAAATTCTTTTGTGTTTGGGTGAAAGGTTCTGTAGATGTCTTTTATGTCCTTTTGATCATGACCTCTGTTCGAGTCATTCTCTGTTTAATTTTTGTTTTGTTGACTGGTCCTTTGTTGAGAACGGGGTATTGAAGTCTTCCACTATAATATGTGGGGATCTATGTGTGGTTCAAGTTTTTCTAATTTTTCTTCTACAAATGTATATGAGATGTCTTCTTGGTGGAATTTTCTTTTGATGATTATGAAGTGACCTTCTCCATCTCTTTTGATTAATTTTGGTTGAAAGTCTATTTGACTAGATATTAAAATGACTACTACTGCTTACTTCTTGGATCCATTTGCTCAGACAATCTTTAACCAGTCCTTTACTCTCAGGTAATGTCTATCTTGTGGCTAAGGTGTTTTCTTGTATTCAGCAGAATGCTGTGTCCTGTTTACACATTCATTCAGTCTTTTTAGTGGAAAGTTAAGTCCACTGATGTTGAGAGAGATTAATTTCGACTGGCTGTTACATAATTTTATTTGTATTTTGGTTTTGGTAGTGTGTTTGTGTGCTTGGCTACTTTTAGTGAGGTTATTTATTTCCTGTGTTCTTCTGGGTGTAGTTAGCCTTCTTGGGTTGTATTTTTCCTTCTAGTATCATCAATAAGGTTGTGTTTGTGGGTAGGTACTTGTTAAATTTGTTTTTGTCTTTGAGTATCTTGGTTTCTCCATCTGTCATGTTTAAGAGTTTTGCTGGGTATAGTAGACTGGGCTGACATCTGTGTTCTGTTAAGATCTGCATGACTTTTGTCCAACTCCTTCTGGCTTTCATAGTCTCTGTTGAGAAATCAGGTGTGATTCTGATGGGTTTGCCATTCTGATGGATTGGCCTTTTTCCCTTGCAGTTTTAGTATTTTTTTTTTCTTTTTTCTGTATATTTAGTGTTTTGATTATTATGTGGCAGGAGGATTTTCTTTTATGTTCTAATCTATGAGGTGTTCTTTAGGCCATGTATATGCTTATAGACCACTCTTTTAAATTAGGATTTTTTTCTATGATTTTTGAGCCTTGCAGACAGGAATCTTATTTTTCCTTTAGGTTTCATCTTTTCATGTTGTCCTTGATTTTTTCGATGGTTTGTGTCAGGGATTTTTTATATTTAACATTTTCTGACAGATGCATTGATTTCCTCCATGGTGTCTTCACTATCTGAGATTCTTTCTTCCATCTCTTGTAACCTGTTGGATATGGTAACTTCTGTAGTTCCTGTTTTCTCCCCTACGTTCTTCCTCTCCAGGATTTCCTCAGTTTGTGTTTTCTTTAATGTTTCCATTTTCATCTTCAGATCTTGTACCTTTTGTTGATTTCATTCACCTGTTGTATTTTCCTTTAATTCTTTCACCTATTTGTTTGAAATTTCCTCTATTTCTTTTATTTGTTTCTGTGATTTACTTACTTCCCCTCTAAAGGCCACAGTCTGTTGGGCATTATCTTCTTGTATTACTTTATGCATGGCAATAGTTTGTATTTCTTTACGGATTTTATTCATTTCCTCCTTCATCATCTTCATAAGCATAGATTTAAGTTCATTTTGAAAAATTTTAGATTTATGTTAGGGTGTCTGAAGGAGGCCTCCTCAGCTTTTTGGGTACTGTCACCAAATAGCACATGCGTCTCAGAGAATTGCCATAGCTCTCCTTGGGTGTATGATCCTGTGGGCTCACTGGACTCCTTGGGAGCCCCTCTCAACAGGGGAAGTCCCAGAGACAGCTGCCCTGCCACTGGTTTTCTTTCTATGAATTTAGTGAGCTACTGATGCTCATAAACTCTGTTTGCTAGACCTAGCCCTCTTGAAGTACCAAGAGGCCGAAATGTTTGGTGGGTTTCACTAAGGAGACAGGTTGAGCTTTGAAGCAGCATCTGGGGTTGAGTCCTTGGGTCTAAATGGTCTTATGTAGGACATTAGAACTCTATGCCCCAGCACTTGTGAGGTAATCAGTAGCTGGTGAGCGCAGTTCATTGGTGTGTGACTAGAGGCTAGAGACCCCAAGACCGTGGGAAAACAGAAACTTTTCTGATGAATAGCTGGATGATCTAAGGTCAAATTTCACCTGTAGACCACAATTGCTGCTGTTTTGTGGCTCACAGTTTGGTCTGTTGGTCCCTGTGCAGTTACTGCTGCCCTGTTGGTCAGACACTTTGTGCCATCTTGGATTGGGCCCAGTCTTTACAGAAAAAACTTTAAAAAATCCTCCTCAGGTGTTGTAATTTCAGTGAGGAGCTCCTTGCTAGCTACTCAATGCCATTTTCTTGGGGACATGACTCTGTAGGGGGATTGGCAACCCAAGGCTTCCCTATGGGGACTTGATTTTTCAAAGCTTCTCACTGGCCCCAAGAATTGCACCTTCTGAATCTCATGCCCCCCAATCTCCACCGTTTCCAGGGTGACTATTGCATCACAGATCACATGGCCCAGCCACACTGCCGGCTAATCCCTGGCAAGAGGTGGGAAAGGCATGTGGAATGCCAGGGGTGGATATAGCAGCCCAGTGCAGGCCCAAGTCAATAGAGAAAAAGAGACCAGACACTGCTGACAGGGTGTCTCCTATGCATTTCTCTCTGGACTGTGCTAACACTTTCTCGTAATTTTTGGAACATCAAGTGTGATTTAATTTAAGTTGTAAATCATTCATCATTTGTGATGTTTGTGTGAGTCTGTTGCATCTATAAATTGATGCTTTTCATCAATTGTGGAAATAATTCTTTCTCCATTATGTTTTAAAAATATTTGGCATTTTATTGAAAATAGATTCTTCTCTCATAAAGTACAACCGAACCACAGTTCCTCCTCCCTCCATTCGTCCAGGCTCTACCTACCATCACCCCCCCCCCCCG
>CM053755.1:51405403-51428099 GCA_028658305.1 Pachyuromys duprasi | reverse complement strand
TTTTCCAGGCCTTCCCTTGGAGACAGGGAAGGATTTGCAAGTCCATTCGCCTTTTGTTTAGTGACAGCAGGTGGGAGAGCTTGCTTGAAGTCTCAACTCTGCCTCACTTCCTTGTAAAAATTAACCCCTTGTGTAAACTGTTTGTATAAATAAAGAAGGCTCTCTGCTCTTGTGGCTTTTTCGGATGCAGAGCGTATTGACACTCTAGGGCTCATTAGGGCCATGAGCAAGCGGCCAAAAGCCTCTTAGAACATAATTATGTGTAGTGTGCATTATTAATTTCAATCCTCACTCCCAACTCAGAACCCCGTTCTGCTCTGCTGGCGGGCTCCAGCTCGCAAGACTGTGTGATCCAGTCTATTATGGCAGGTGCGGGTGCCCAGCATGGCTGCTCATTCAGATCAGAGCTGTGTGCTGCTGGTCACCCGGAAGTTTTTCCGGGGAATAACTGGGTGTCCCTAGGGTTTTACCACTTGATTTTCTCACCGTGGGAGTTCTGCTCACCTGGCAATCACGGATGCTGGCATTTTAGGTCCCAGAATTCAATCTCCTGGTCGCTGCGTTGTTTCTGCTGTCCTACTCCTCAGACACAGTGTCCTCTACTTAATTTTTTAAAACATAAAGTAGTAATATCTTAAGAAATTAATGAGAGCGGGACAAAATGGCGGCTCCTGGAGGATGCTGCTTCTGAGCTGCAGAACAATAGTTTCAGTACAGCAACCAAGGGATTGAACTGTGGGCCCTAAAACAACAGCTATCCTGTTTCCCAGATGAGAGGAAGCCCCAAGGTGTGGGAACCAGCTTGGTCCACTCCCAGGAAACCCAGCCAGAACCTGGAAGAGATCCCTGGTTGTACAGGCACTCGGTTGGTCACCAGACCAGAATCACACACCTGTGTGTCCTGATCACCTTCCCAGGCTGAACGGTGGCCACAAAAAACACTAGAGACTGGAAGTCCCAAGCACGAGAAAAACCCACAGGGAAGGAAGGAAATGAGACTGACCTAGGTCACCAAGCCTTCCCTAGGAAAATATCTCAGAATTGTGGGCTCGTGCATGCCAAGTCTGAACTAGGCTCTACCCCCTAGCACCAAGAACTGCTGCGTGCCCAACTCTCCACTGCAGAAGAACTGTGAGCACCAGGGCATCAGAGTCTGGGTTTCCCTGTTGGGAGAAATCCCCACAGGGAAGGAAGCAAACAGAGACTGAGTTAGGGTACCCAGGATCTCCCTGGAAAAGGTCCCCTAGATCTATGGGGACTCCCACTGTCAGCCCAGAGACCTGCTGAGCACCAGCTACCTGTCACAGACAGATCTGTGCTACCCAGAGCACCAGACCCTGGGTTTCCCTGTCCCTGAATTGGTGAATCAAGGGGCTGTGGAACCCAAAACAACCATATAGGGAGCCCAGGGAGAAGGGGCACAAAACCTGATCTGAGTCCAATAGGACACAGGTCAACCGTGGTCATCTGTGTGGACTTCTCCTGGTGAATCGATTCCCAGGCACCTCCTCCCAATGGGTAGAAGCAGTGGCAGACATAGCCAAGCCTGCAGCTGAGGAAGCAGGGGGAGATACCACAGCCAGCAGGAAAGTAGCATCAGAGGTAACCCAACCAGCAGTGAAGCAGAGGAGGTAGCCCGCAGTGCACACAGCAACTTTCAAGGATCACAGGCAGCACACTCCAAACACAGATCTCTGGCATTCCCCCAGAAAAGCCCAACCCAGGGAGGAGAGTGCCGCCTGCTGGGTTTCCAGCTTCCAGTGCAGAACTCAGGGCTGGGCACAGAGATTCCACTACTGAATACGTGTCCCACCCACAGCACCAGCCACAGAGCTCAGAGTCCAGCCTGATGACCTGTCACAGACTATAGACCACCAGGTATTCAGGAAACCTACACAGGTGCATTATGCCCCCAGTCAACACTTGCTAACCATGCTAGCATCCACATCCCCTCCTGCGCTTGCTCCCAACTCATATATCCCAAGGAGCTAAACACTCTAGAACTCCCTTTCAAGACAAACATCCCTGCACCAGTGTACATGCACAAGCATGAGCACACTCACACACAAACAAACACACTTACGATTCTGTGCCAGTGGCTTCTTCTCCCACAGGAACAACTGAAGCAACAACACACACTCTCAAATGCTGGTGCCCACTGATCTTCCTAAAGAATTCTACAGACACTAGAGTAAGAGAGTTCCAGTCCAAAGGTCAGACTTGAGGAAGAAACACTGAAGACAAAAGGTCAACTTAAGACCTCACCCAACAAAATTCAGGACAAATGGCACCACCAGAAAAACCGAAATTTAATGGATATTTTAATTCAGCAGAAATTCAGGAAAGTGAATATAAGCTATGATTATCCAGTCAATTCATGAACAAAAAGAGGAAATGAACAGAGGTCTCAAAGAAATTCAAAAGAATATAATGGCCCATGTAGAGGAACAATTAGAAACATATAAAGAGGAAACAAATACAAAAATAGGAGTCACCTTCAATCAGATGAAGGAAATGGTACAAAGCATGAAAACAGAATTAGAATCTATAGAGAAAACACAAACAGAAAAACCTGGAACTGGAGAACTTAGAGAAAAGATCAGGAACCACAAAGGTAAGCATCACCAATAGAATACAAGAGATGGAAGAGAGAATCTCAGGAGCTGAAGATACACTTGCTGAAATTGATTCCTCACTCAAAGAAAACCTAAAATCAGAACAGTCCCAAACACAAAACATTCAAGAAATCAAGGATACCATGAAAAGACGAAACCTAAGAATAATAGGAGTAGATGAAAAAGAAGACTACAGGCTCCAAGGACCAGAAAATATTTTTAAGAAAATCATAGAAAAAAAATCCCTAATTTAAAGAAAGAGACGTCCATAAACATACAAGAAGCCTACAGAACACCAAATAGACTAGACCAGAAAAGAAATACCTCTCGTCACATCATAGTCAAAACACTAAACCTACGAAACAAGGAAAAAATATTAAAAGCAGTAAGGGAAAAAGGTCAAGTAACATATGAAGGGAGACCTATCAGAGTCACACCAGACTTCTCATCAGAAACTATGAAAGCCAGAAGGGCCTGGGCAAAAGTCATGCAGCCTTTAAGGGAACACAGATGCCAACCAAGACTACTATACCCAGCAAAGCTTTCAATCAACATAGATGGAGAAAACAACATATTCCAATACAAAACTAAATTTAAGCAATATCTATACAGCAACCCAGCTCTACAGAAGATACTAGAAGGAAAACTCCAAAACAACAAAAACAACTACACCAAAGAAAATATAAGATACAGAGAATCTCCCAGTAAAAATTAAAAGAGGAAAAAAAAAAAAAGCAATGAATCACAGTAAGACCATCAACTCCACCATAAAAGGAACTAACAGTCATTGGTCATTATTATCTATCAACATCAGTGGACTCAACTCTCCAATAAAAAGACACAGACTAACAGAACGGTTGCAGAAACAGGATCCAACATTCTGCTGCATCCAAGAAACACACCTATGCAACAAAAATAATCACTACCTCAGAGTAAAGGGCTGGACTAATGTATTTCAAGCAAATGGACACAGAAAACAAGCTGGGTTAGCTATCCTAGTATCTAATAAAATAGACTTTCAAACAAAATTAATCAAAAAAGATGAGGAGGGGCACTTCCTTCTCATCAAAGGAAAATTCCAACATGAGGACATCACAATTTGAACATCTATGCCCCAAATACAAGACCACATACATTTGTAAATGAAACATTATTAAAGCTGAAATGTCACATAGATCCCAACACCTTAATAGTGGGAGACTTCAACACTCTACTCTCATCAAGGGAGAGATCATCCAGTCAGAAGCAAAACAAGGAAACAAGGGCACTCACAGAGAACCTAAATCAAATGGATCTAATAGATGTCCACAGAACTTTTCTGCCAAAATCAAGAGAGCATAGCTTCTTTTCAGCAGCTCATGGAACCATCTCCAAAATAGACCATGTAGTTGGTCACAAAGCAAACCTCAGCAGATACAAGAAGATTGAAATAATCCCTTGTATCCTATCTGAGCATCATGGTCTAAAGCTGAACCTCAACAACAATGAAACAGCAAAAAGCCTGCACATACTTGGAAATTGAACAACTTGCTACTCAATGACAGCTTGGTTAGGGAAGAAGTAAAGAAATTAAAGATTTCCTAGAATTCAATGAAAATGAAAACACAACATACCCAAACCTATGGGACACAATGAAGGCAGTGCTAAGATGACAGTTCATAGCACTAAGTGCCTTCAAGAAGAAATTTGAAACATCTCATACAAGCAACTTAATGGCCCAACTGAAAACCATAGAAAAAAAAAGAAGCAAATACACCAAAGAGGAGCAGCCAGCTGGAAATAATCAAACTTAGGCCAGAAATCAATCCATTAGAAACAAATAAAACTATTCAAAGAATCAATGAAACCCAGAGCTAGTTCTTTGAGAAAATCAACAAAATAGACAAGCACTTAGCCAAACTAATAAAAAGGCTGAAAGAAACAATTCAAATCAGCAAAATTGGAAGTGAAAAGGGGGATATAACTACAGACACTGAGGAAATCCAAACAATCATTAGGTCTTACTACAAAAGCCTATATGCCACAAAATTTGAAAATCTATAGGAAATGAACAATTGTCTTGATAGACCCCATCTACCTAAATTAAGTCAAGATCAGGTAGAAAGATTGAATAGACCTATATCCCCCAAGGAAATAGAAGCAGCCATCAACAGTCTCCCTTCCAAAAAAAAAAAAAAAAAGCCCCTGGCCAAATGGATTCTGTGAAAAATTCTACCAGACCGTCAAAGAAGTGCTAACTCCAATTCTCTCTAAACTATTCCACAAAATAGAAACAGAAGGAGCATTACCAAAACCATTCTATGAAGCCTCAGTCACCTTGTTACCTAAACCACACAAAGACCCAACAAAAAAAGAGAATTTTAGAGCTATCTCTCTTATGAACATTGCCACAAAAATACTCAATAAAATACTTGCAAACCGAATCCAAGAACACATAAAAAATATCATCCACCATGACCAAGTAGGCTTCATCCCAGGCATGCAGGGGTGGTTCAATATATGGAAATCCATCAGTGTGATCCACCACATAAACAAACTGAAGGAGAAAAACCACATGATCATCTCCTTAGATGCCGAAAAAGCATTCTACAAAGTCCAACATCCATTCATGTGTAAAGCCTTGGAGAGATCAGGGATACAAGGCACATACCTATATATAGTGTATATATAGTTTAGTTTCTCTCCATTAAGTCTGATGATGGCTACAGGCTTGCTATATATGTGTATATATATATATATATATATATATATATATATATATATATATATACTATATATATATATGTGTGTGTGTATAAATAAATATATATACATATATTTACATATATATACATACATATACATATATATATTTATTTATACACATATATAAATATATAAATATAAATATAAATATAAATATAAATATAAATATAAATATAAATAAATAAATAAATAAATAAATATATATATATATATATATATATATATATACATACAGCAAGCCTGTAGCCATCATCAGACTTAATGGAGAGAAACTAAACTCAATCCCACTGACATCAGGGACAAGGCAAGGCTGCCCACTGTCTCCATATCTCTTCAACATAGTACTTGAAGTCCTGGCTAGAGCAATAACACAACTAAAGGAGATCAAGGGGATACAAATCAGAAAGGAAGAGGTCAAAGTATCCCTATTTGCAGATGATATGTTATTGTACATGAGCGACCCCAAAAATTCAACCAGGGAACCCTTTCCACTGATAAACACCTTCAGCAAAGAGGCTGGATAAAAATATCAATTAAAAAAATCAGAAGCCCTCCTGTACACTAAAAAGGAAAGGGCCAAGAACGAAATTAGGGAGACAACACCTTTCTCAATAGCCACTAATAACATAAAGTACTTTGGGGTGACTCTAACCAAGCAAGTGAAAGATCTGTTTGAGAAAAACTTCAAGGCTCTGAAAAAAGAAATTGAAGAAGATATCAGAAGATGGAAAGATCTCCTGTGCTCATGGATTGGAAGGATTAACATAGTGAAAATGGCTATTCTGCCAAAAGCAATCTACAGATTCAATGCAATACCTATCAAAATACCAACACAATTCTTTACAGACCTTGAAAGAAAAATTCTCAACTTCATATGGAGAAACAAAAAACCCAGAATTTCCAAAATGTTCTTGTAGAACAGACCATCTGGAGGTATCTCTATCCCTGAATTCAAGCTGTACTACAGAGCAATAATTATAAAAAACTGCATGGTATTAGTATAGAAATAGTATAGTGGATCAACGGAACCAAATAGAAGACCCAGAAATAAACCCACACACATTTGGAAACTTGATTTTTGATAAAGAAGCCAAATTCATCTGATGGAAAAAAGATAGCATCTTCAACAAATGGTGCTGGACAAACTGGATGTCTATATGCAGAAAAATGAAAACAGATCCATATTTATCACCCTGCACATAACTAAAGTCCAAGTGGATCAGAGACCTCCATAACCCCAGACATATTAAATCAGTTAGAAGAAAAAGTGGGGAAGACCCTAGAACTCATTGGCACAGGAGACTACTTCCTGAACAGAACACCAACAGCACAGGCTCTAAAAACAATCATCGATAAATGGGAACTCATGAAATTGAAAAGCTTCTGTAAAGCAAAAGACACTGTCATCAAATAAAATGACAATCTACATTCTGGGAAAGGATCTTCACCTACCCTATATCTGACAGAGGGCTAATATCCAGTGTATATAAATTACTCAAGAAGTTAAAAAGCAACAAATCAAGTAATCCAATTAAAAAATGGGGTATGGAGCTACACAGAGAACTCTCTGTAGAGGACTGTGGAATTGTAGAAAAACACTTAAAGAAAGGATCAAAGTCCTTAGCCATAAGGGAGATGCAAATCAAAATGACCCTGAGATTTCACCTTACACCTGTCAGAATGGCTAAGATCAAAAACTCAAGAGACAACACATGCTGGAGAGGTTGTGGAGAAAGAGGAACCCTCCTCCATTGCTGGTGGGAATGAAAATTTGTACAACCACTCTGGAAATCAATTTGGAGTTTTCTTAGACAATTAAGAATAGTGATTCCTCAATATCCAGCCATACCACTCCTAGGCATATATCCAAAAGATGTTCAAGTACACAACAAGGACATTTGCTCAACTATGTTCGTAGCTGCTTTATTCATAGTAGCCAGAACCTGGAAACAACCCAGATGTCCCTCAGTTGAGGAATGGATACAGAATTTGTGGTAGTTTTACACAATGGGATACAGAAATAGTGGTACTTTTACACAATGGAATACTTCTCAGCAATTAAAAAGGAGAAAATCATGAAATTTGCAGGCAAATGGTGGGACCTGGGCATGGTCATCCTGAGTGAAGAATCCCAAAAGCAGAAAGACACATATGTTATATACTCACTTATATAGACCTATAAGATAGGATAAACATACTGAAATCTATACACCTAAAGAAGATAAACAAGAAAGAGGACCTGGGGTAAGAGGATTAATCCTCACTTAGAAAGTCAAATGGTTTGGACAGTGGACGTAGTAGAAAAGAAGTAGCAGGACAAGAGCTTACCACAGAGGGCCTCTGAAAGAATATACCTAGCAGGGTATCAAAGCAAATATTAAGAAACATAACCAACCTTTTGGCAGAGTACAGGGAATCATATGAAATAAGGGGGAGTTAGTATGACATGGAGAGGTCAGGAGCTCCCCAAGGACCAAATATAGCAGGGCCTAAGGGTCTTTTATGGGACTGTCTCTCCAACCAAGTACCATATATGGATATAACCTAGAACTTCTGCTTGTATGTAGCAAATGGTAGCTCAATATCCAAGTGGGTACACTTATAAGAGGAACAGGGACTATTTTGTACATGAAATCAATGGCTGGCTTTTCGATTTCCCCACCCCTGTGGGAGAAGTAGCCTTGCTAGGCCACAGAAGAGGACATGCAGCCAGTCCTGAAGAGAAGCTAGAGTTAGATGGAAGCAGAGGAGATCCTCCCCTATCAGTGGACTTGGAAAGGGGCAGGGAGGAAGTTGAGGGAAGAAAGGGGGGGGATAGGGAGGGAATGCGGGAGGGGGCTATGCCTGGGATACAAAGTACATAACCTCTGATTAATAAAAATAAAAATGATAAAAAAAAGAAATTAAGGTGGGCAAGTGCAGTGACTCATGCCTGTAATCCTCAGACTTGGGAAGGCAGAGGAAGGTAGATCTCTGTGAGTCCAAGGCCAACCTGTCCTACAAAGTGAGTCCAGAACAGCCAAGAGCACACAGAGACACCCTGTCTCAAAAAACAAAACAAAACAGAAATATTAATATATTTACTGATGTCTATCATAGAATTTTTAGTAAAATCTATCTAAATTAAGATACTTCATAGAAAACAGCATGCATTGAGAAAAGTCTCAGTATAAGTCCCTCCCTGATTTTTCAGGACATTGTAATGAATGCAAATGACATCATAAAACAAGTTATGGGAAGGAGTTACTTTGGGTTAATTCAACAAGTGATTGCAGCAGTTGACCTACATAATCTGTTCATATGATGACTAGACAAGAAACATGCTGTCAAGCTCTGACTTAGTTACATAATAACTCAAAAAATCATAATACCCATTTCCCTCTTCCTTTATTTTTTCAAACATTTCCCAATATTCTTCATAGTCATAAGTACAGGCAAATTACTGCTTTTCAGGGATAAAAATGGAAAAGCTAAAAAAAAAGTCTAAATTGTTTAATAACATTCTCACCTTTTATCCTGATCTTTATTTAGACATTACAAACCATTTGTTTTAGTGTGTTTTTACTGATACAAGAAAATGACAGAGACTTGGTAGCATAAATAGTAGAATTTATTTCTGCAATTTTTCCTTTTTTCGGGGGGTGGAGGTTTCTCTGTGCAGCCTTGACTGTCCAGGACTCGCTTTGTAGCCCAGTCTGGCCTCGAGCTCACAGAGATCAGCCTGTTTTTGCCTCCCTGAGTGTTGGAATTACCGGCATATGACACCATCCAGTTTATCTCTGCTATTCTTAAAGTTAGAAAATCCAAGATAAAGAGAAATGGTGGCAGTTTTCATTCTGTTGTAAAACCTGCCACTATTCCAAAGGAGCTTTTTAAGCTCTTGCTACTTTCACAGCATAAGGGATCGGAGGATACCTCAGATGATCTAAATCAGAAGAGCATGAACCTTCTCCCTCAGAAATTTACAGAACTGCTAATGCCAGCGATAAGGGCTCCATTCTCCTGGCCTATTTTTACTTTATTCATTAAGTTCTATCATATGTATTTTGGGTAACCCATGAAGATCAGAACAACTCTTTTGATGTTTAAAATTTCAAAGTGTGTCTATATGGTGACCCAAGAAAATCAAAGACATATTAATGTCAGGATATTCATTTTCAACATACATACATCTCCATAAGAGAATCACATGATGAATCTTATTGTGGTGACTAAATATCACCATTATAAGTAAGTATACAAATTCACATTGATTAATCATCTAATTCGAGCTTTATGTTTTACTCATATTTATTTATTCACCAAGTATGTATTCAGCATGTACTGTATGTTTTCTAAGTCTCTTTCTTTCTTATTTTGATTTATTTAATCACTTTACAGTCAGATACCAGCCCAACTCTGCTGTCCTGCCAATCTCATCCTCACATTCCCCCCTTCCCTCTCTCCTCCTTCTCAGAGAAGGAAAAAGCCCCAAAGGGCACCAGTCCACCCTGGCACCTTGAGTCACAGCAGGGCTGAACACATTCTCTTTCACTGAGATCAGACAAGGCCACTACATTCAATTCCTGTTAGAGACAGACCCTTTTAGCAAAACAATCCTACAAATGAATGATGATGTCTTGTAATTGTCCATGGGTTATGGGTACAAATACGAAATAAATTTTCTATATTTTAGTGAACACCCTGGCCTTTTGGTTTCCAGAGTAACAGCCAATCAGTTTGTCCCAGAAACATCTGTGTTCCTCTGAAAACTGACATCATTTTGTAAGGACATCTTATTCTTATATTTCAGCTTGTGCTCTATAACAGGATTGAATGTTGTCAGGCACTTTAACTGAAAGATCATAAACATAGGAGTGCAAAAAAAAGCACATAAACTCTAGTTGCAACAGATCAAACTAATCCTATGTTGTAGTCTTGGGCCAAATATTTTACAAGCAATCAGTATTTCTACATATGAGCTGAGTAAAAAATTGACCCAATAATTAAGCTTGAAGTGGGATTGGAGTAGTATAAAGACAGGGATACCAAGCCTTACCATTTCAATCATTGAGGAGGTGTCTACTAACCCAAGTTAAGAGTAAGAGTTTCTGTGATAGATTCTCTTCAAGTTTCTGAAGTATAACCCAGGTATCTATTGTAACACAGGTGTCAGAGGTATTATCTTCAGAATACTGATTGGATAGATAAACTCCAGAATAAGACTTTTCAGATCTACTAAAATTGAATGAAATTGGGTTTTTTTTACTTATGTTTTTCCCCAAGTAACAATTATTTTTGAATTATTACCTTCATGTATTTGTATGTGTATGCATGTGTGTGCTTTTATAAACAACTGCACATGAGTACAGGTCGGAAGACTTATTCCTTTCATTCAACCACATGGGCCCCATAGATCAAATTCAGGTCATCAGCCTTGGTGACCGTTTTCTTTGCCTAATATGTCATTTTACAAATTATTTTAAATGTCAAAATATATATTAGAAAATGAAAGTGCTATGAAGGATAGTTCAATAGGGTAGTGAGTGAAAACATTGCTGACCAGTAAAGTAAAGAAGTCAGGGATGACTTCACTGAAAAAGTGACATTTGATCAGAAGCAGAAAGAGATATGTGGATACTTGAGAAAAATGTTCTATAGAGAGATGAGCAAGAGAAATGATCTGCAAGCAATATCACAATCAGTGTGTTCGAAGTGTAACACGTAAAATATTCTCTATTCATAGTTTTATCCGGTGAGTGAGGCATCTGCCAGAAGTTTTTTAAGAGAAATATTTAAAATATTATTGTGCCTACTATTTTGAAGGGTTATAATCTTATTTGAATGGAAAGGAGAGGGCAGAGAGAGAAACTTCCAAGGTGATTTGATATCATTATACAAACACACAGAGAGAAGACAGATTGGCCATGAAATGGGCTTTGAAGTATCTCAGATTGGTAAAGTGAGAAAGGATAAGTAAAGAGGGTGCAGAAACAATCAGTGTGACAAAGAAAGAACCAAAAGCCAAGCAAATATTTAATGAAGCACTAAACACCCCTATTTTTCTGCTATTAGAGCAAGTCACAAAGCTGGTTACCACGCTGTGGGAATTCAGGCTTTATTAATGTGGAGTTCAGCAGTCAATGGAGTGTTAGGTTCAAGATTGATGGAATTTAACGACAACATATTTATAAAGTATTTTTTCTGGTCAGTATATTTCTATTTGCCCCAGACAGAGGGGCAATGGCAAACAAACAAACAAATCCAGCAACAGTTTGGTCAGCTAATGTATTTATTGCAGTTACTAATAAGAGAACTGGAGATTTCAAAACTAAATTAGTTTGATGAAGTCCACAATGCAGATATCCAGACAACCACATAACTGAAGAATATTTTCATCTCAGCTACTGTTTGACTTTATACATTCCTGGGGAGTAAAGGGTTAGGGTTAGCTTTATTCCTTTCTTCATACAGAAATAGGGATAGCTCCTGTCTCCTGAAGGCCTAATACACATGACCACGACTGTTCTGATCCAATATGGGAATGACCAAAACAAACCTGAAGGAAACAGCCTTGAAACATGCCTCAATAAATGTATTTTACTCTTAGGAAAAACTGTAGTGAAGTGGTTGTGGGCAAGAGGTACATAGTTAAAAGACTTGTATTCCAAGATACTACATAAAGTGTGTTTATTTGTGATAACCATTCAGTAAAAACATGTAACAATTATGATTGATAATTTGGGTGAGCAACTTCCTAAAGAACTGTGTGCAGGCAAGACAAAGAAATAAATACATAGAGGGCCAGATCTCATAAGGGCTAGAGAAATTTCCTTATACATAATTCTGCTAGTGAATTGGCTTTACCTGTAAAGCCAATGACAGAAATGCTCTTAAACCATTTACACATGATAAAAATAAGAAAATGGGATTCAGAAAAACCAACTACAGGCAAAATTAATATGCATTAAAGTTGGTAACACTTATCAGCTCTTATGAATTTTAATTGAAAGCTGACTGAGTCCATTATCCAATGGGTAATTTGTAATAATACTTGTGATTAATATTTACAGTTGTTGCTGTTTGCTGAAGTCAGTTTTTGGATTTTAAAACAAAATCTCTTGTCTAAACATTTGGGCATGTCCTTTAGTGTATTTTGGGAGAGAACAGTTAAGTCATTTTCCTTAAAATGATGAATTATTATTTTTAGAATACTACCATATTTGAGTGCTACTATCATGTAATATACATAGATTATTTCAAATGTCCTTCTGTATATTCTACATATTCTGTGTATTCTTTCCAAACTAGGTATATTTTCTACTACGAAATATAAAAAGTGTGATATGTGTCATAGTTTTCACAGTGAAAAATTTCATAATGATGTTAAATACATATTTTCACCTTTATTGAATATTTGTGCTGTCAATTTATATTGGATAGTAGACAGATCAATTTTGGTGCTAGCTTTCAATGCTCTCCAGGAAGTACTAGTTTAATCTGGAAATATACCAGGTACGTAAGGGCTTGAGGAAGAATGCTTCTAATTCTTAATCATTACACTTAATTTTTTATTGTGTTCTTTGATATTCTACTTTAAAGTCTTTATATTATATTCAAATGTTAAACATAATGACCCAATGAGATCATATTCATTCAAAATTTGGGACAAAAAATAAGCAACCCCCACTGTTTTTTTCCCCTAAGCTGTATCCTCTCTTCCTCTAGAACAGTGTCAAACACCATTATCAGCCCAACAATGCTTACTAGTTAATGCTACATTCTCATTCTCATAACACAAGAGAAAAAATGCCATCTCTACAAAGACTTCAGTGAAATAAATCTACTTGACACTTTGCTCTTGAGTAACTTGGAATTTTAAATTATTGAAATTAAATTAAGAAAAAGCAAACATTTATAAGAACCTCATTCATGCTCCTAAGTTTCACTAGCATTCTCAGAAGAACATGGCTAGACATGCTCAACTTTAATAATTACAGTGCTGAGTAGGTAAATCTAGTATTTAGAAGAAAATTAACATCTGGTTTTTCATTAACTTAAAAAATACCCTTTCCAGTTATTATTATTGTATACATACATGAATTCTGATTAATAAATGATAGAAAAAAATATTTTAAAATTTAAAAAGAAGCCATTTGTGTTACTCTGATTTCCCTGATATAAGTCAACTGCAGTGATTTTTAAATATTGAGAAATACATTATGAAAATAAAATCTTTGACTTTAAATGTAATATATACACATCTTATCCACACACAAAAAAATGAGAGATATGAGAAGGCAGTACAGCAATTTAGATTATAGCCCTAAGAAAGGTATGCTGAAGGGAATCCATGAGGAATTATCAAGCTAAAACCATTAGTGGAGACATGCTTCTCCAATGTAGTCTGCATTCAAATCTCCATTGCTCAATTATTGGCTGGATGTGTACAAAGGATGTAATATATTTCTGAGGCTGCAGTACACATCTTCTCAAACATACACTCCCTGTATATGAAATTTGTTTGGGAAGACATGTTCTCATAACTACCTTGCAGCTATAATATCAAGATAATACTCAGTTTTGAATGTTTGTTATACATTCGATATATCTATAAGTTTATCCTGAATTTAATTGTGATAACTAGATAACTGAACTCGATCACCTAAACACATTTCAGTATCAATTTTTGATATTTCTATTACTTTTAGGATCAAAATCATATGGCAGATGTGATGTGCTCCTGTTTTTATACAAAAGGAAGTCACTTTACCAGAAAGGTGCTACTAAGCAAGACTGCAAGGATGCCAGCCCTGTTCTGTGTGAAGTGAGCGGCTCTTCTCAGAGGCTAATTCCTCTCATTCCTCAACCTCAACAGCTAATGGAATATGCTCCTGTAGAGGCAGGATTCATTTCCAAGACTGTCTGTGTAGAAATATGTATAAGAGTGGAGTATATCTGCTCTTAGAGTGATGACATTTGTCTTGTTCCTTTTGTGAGATGATCGGTGTTTGCTCCCAGTTATCATTGCTCTGGTTTCAGTGAAAGATTTTCCACATGTCTGCAATTTAATGGAAGAAATCTGAGGCTATTTAGAAGGAAATAAGGACTTTCCTGAAGTTATATCGCTTTATTCCACCACAAACCAGAGCTTGTTCTGGTTCTACAAAGACAAATGTAGCTTGATCTTGAGTTTATCTGGTTGCTAATCTCATCGTTGCTTAGGACACAAGAGTTAAATCTTGAACTAATGTAATGATGTCAGGGTCCCTGGCTTTGATTTTTGGTCTATACCTTTTGAAAATATCAGTTAGATAGTTTCTTATCTAAGCTGATTGAACCAGAAACAAAACAAAACAAAACAAAACAAAACAAAACAAAACAAAAAAACCTCACTGACAACTCTCTATGGAGTCCTTTTTCACCTGCCAGCTTCTGGGCACAAGGCATCAAATCTTCAGACTACATATGAGAGATTCTGCCTACTGAGCCATCTCTTCAGCCTTCATAGTGGCATATGTAAAAAAATTTTAAGAAGTGTGTGAATGTTTATGAAATAATGAATCTTTACATATATCTATATATTATTTAATTATGAAAATACCACATTACAGCAGAAAGTATTTTTGTATTAGTTTATAGTGATAAAAATGTATCAAAGGATTTTAAAGGTATAGAAGTTCTTGTGTAGACATTTATTTGATTGGGAATGGTTTTTCACATGCATTGTAATGTACTTCAATAATCTTTTCAAATGTAGGTATTCTGATTATGATGTGTTTGACTTGAGGCCAAGTAATGTTAACTTTTAACACACTTTTGAAGCATTTCAGTTGTTTTTCTACACACACACACACACACACACATATATATATATATATATATATATATACATATATGGATATATACATATATGGATATATGTGTGTGTGTGTGTATATCTATATATGAGGTTATGGTTTTATAACTTTTCAGCAGATTCAACCTACTATAGACATAGTTACAATTCCTTGTTGACTCAAGAAAATAACTTTTTAATACCTATAAAATTTTATAGGTATTAGTGACAAGTTATAAGCAGCAAACACATTATTTTTTGAAAGTACAAGAAGTATTTATGAAGTGTCATTTACAGCAACAGAAATGGATCTTATCCAAATTCTTTCCACAGTACTTCTGATTTTAGGTAAAATTAATCTTGTTTTAATAACTGTGACTCTAACTCAAGTTTAAGTTCTGAAATTCGTGCATCTATAGGAACTATACTATATTGTGGTCCCATATTGTTTAACATTTTTGTTACTTCTACTCTCCCATAGCTCTGTGCCTTTAATGTTGTTTGTATTTTGTTGTTTTTGTTTTGTTTTCAGCCGTCCTCATCTCACTAATGGAAGCAGCTTCTGGTGGGAAGGCAAAGGCAGGTCCTGGACCTTCAGACAAAGGCATTAATATGAATGGCCCTCCAGTTCCCTTCTCAAGAGATCCAGCTTTATCCACAACTATAAATAGTATTAAACATTCTGTGAACTCATTGGGAGGCATGTTGTCATCATGTTCTTTGTGTATGAATGTAAGTGTTACCAATCTCAGAACAGTGTTAATGTACAAAAACAAACAAACAAATTCAGATGCATTTACTTCACTAACTTATATCTTTCTGAAGCCTCTTTCATTTTCTGATTTGTTTCAATGCAACCTGAGAATGTTTTTTTACTTATAAAGCATTAATGAATGTTCTTACCTACTCTGAGGTTAAGTGAATACTAAGGCTAACTACATGCTGTAAATAATCTGAGATGGATAATACTGCCTTGTAAGATACTGTTTGCCTCCATGATACTTTTTATTTAATGTGTTGAATATGTGATATCTGTAGAATATATTTGATAATCATAGATATGCAGTCGTTATTTTTAAAATAATATAAAACACATTGAATATATAAATATTTAATTTGATTGTTAAAATTTCTCTGCAAGGGGCTTTCCAGGATGGCGGTGCCCGGAGGACACTCTTTCTGACCAGCAGCACTGCAGGATCTGCCCAGTGACCGGCAGACGGAACTCTCAGTCTTAAAACACCGACGACCTGTGTTTCCCAGGTGAGAGAACACCCCTCGGTGTGGGATTTCATCAGCTTCAGCTCTCCCAGCTAAATCGCTAAAGAGGTCCCAGTTCCACCAGGTGTTTGGTCGCCAGCCCAGAGCCACATGCCAGCATGCTCTGATTAGTGTCCCGGACTGAAGTGCGGGTCCCACAACAAGGGAGACTGGGATTTCCGGTTGAGAGAAAACCCCACAGTGCAGGAAACAATTCAGACAGACCTTAGGGCACCCAGATAATCCCTGAAAAAAGACCCAGGTCCAGCGGATGCCAAGCAACCAGCCCAAAGCCTGGGATACAGAGTCCTGCCTGCATGTCTGACTAGCTGCCCCAAATAGAACTGTAGGCCCCACGGCTCCAGAGAGTGAGTCTCTCTGTCCTTTGACCCACAGAGAGGGGAACAGCAGGTTTGACCTCAGAGCACTCAGCCAACACCCCCCCCTCCCAGCCCCCGAAAAGTTCTTGGGAATAGTTACAGTTTCAGCAGAAGCCCAGGTGCCAAATCACCAGCCAAAAGCCTGGGACTCAGGCGCCAAGCACAGAGTATGCCTGTGTGCTTTACTCGCTGCCCCAAATAGAACTATAGGCCCCACGGCTCCAGAGACTGAGTCTCTCTGTCCGGGTGACTCACAGAGAGGGGAGCAGCAGGTTTGACCTCAGAGCACTCAGCCAACATGCCCCCCAGCCCCCACCCCTGAAAAGTTCTTGGGAAAAGTTACAGTTTGGGCAGACATCCAGGCGCCCAATTGCCAGGAGGAGGCATGCATGCACCTGTGCCTGTGGTTTCTACTGGCCATCCCAGAAAGAATTGTGGTTCCCGAAACACAGTCTGGGTGTCCCTGCCAGGAGGAAACCTCACAGAGGATGGATCAACAGGTCCATCACTCAGGACACCCAGCTCCAGAAGGCTTTCTGGTTTATGCAGACTAAAGGCTCTAGCCTTCTACTGCAGGCATGAGTGCCCTGCTCATCTGCCATTGATTACTGCTAGGGCACAGGGGCACACAGCTGCAACCTCAGACCTACAAAAGCCTGAGAACCATCGGAGCAGCCCTCAGTTACTGGTCTAAGTTGCGACTCCTCATCTCTAGCTAAATTGACAAAATCACGGGACTTCTTCCTTCTTCAAGCGGGCTGCACCCCAAAAAATAGACCTTAAGAACAGCAGCTGCAGCTCATTAAACTCAGAGCAAAAAACCCACCAGCAGGGCAGCCTCATCCAGGACTTCTCTGATGAGAGGAATGCCTTCCTAAACACCAAAGCTATCACATAGGTCCATATACCTGAGGTGAACTGTGACAATTCCTGAAAAGCATCATCATTCAGTTGAGCATACCCAAAAAGCTGAGGAAATCTACTTCAGAACCCTGCCAAGGGGATTCTCCCCTTGATGCAGCAGGCACCAGAAATTAACAGACAACACCTGATATAGCCAGATGTGTATAGGCCAGCATAAAAACACAACCAACAAAAGGCAAAGCAATATGGCATCCCCAGAACCCAGTTACCCAGGAGCAAGTAGCCCTGGACATCCTAACATAAATGAAATTCAAGAAGATGACCTTACATCTATGCTTATGAAGAGGTTAATGGAGGAAACAACTAAAATGTGTAAAGAGTTAGAGAGAGAGAGAAAAAAACAGATTAAAGAAATACAGGAAGATGCAGCCAAACAGTTTGTGGCTTTCAGAGAGGAAATTATTAAATCACTGAAAAAAATAAACAGCGGAATCTTCAAACAAACAGGGGAAGGAACTGAAGGAAAAACAGGAAAATACAATCACACAGCTGAAGGAAATCAACAAAACAGTTCAAGATCTTAAGATAGATTTGGAAAAATTAAAGAAGACACAAACGGAGGAAATCATGAAGAAGGGGAACCTAGGAAAGAAAACAGAAACTACAGAGGTAAGCATAACCAACAGACTACAAGAGATGGAAGAAAGAATATCAGGTGTGGAAGATACAATAGAAGAAATCGATGTATCCGTCAAAACAAACAATAAATCTAAGAAATTCCTGACACAAAACATCCAAGAAATCCAAGACAACATAAAAAGACAAAACCTAAGAATAATAGGAATAGAGGAAAAAGAAGATTCCCTCCTCCAAGGCCCAGAAAATATTTTCAACAAAATCATAGAAGAAAATTTCCCCAATTTAAAGGAGAGGCCTATAAGAATACAAGAGGCCTACAGAATACCTAATAAATTAGACCAGAAAAGAAAATCCTCCTGCCACATAATAATCAAAACAATAAGTATACAGAACAAAGAAAAAATTACTGAAAGCTGCAAGAGAAAAAGACCAAGTAACATATAATGGTAAACCCATTAGAATCACACCTGATTCTCAACAGAGACTATGAGAGCCAGAAGAGCCTGGATGTATATCATACAAAACCTAAGAGAACACACATGTCAGCCTAGGCTACTATACCCAGCAAAGCTCTCAGTACTCATAGACGGAGAAAACAAGATATTCAATGACAAAAACAAATTTCAACAATACCTACACACAAATCCAGGGTTACAGAAGACACTAAGAAGGAAAAATACAACCCAAGAAAACTTACTGCTTTCAAGAACACACAAGAAATAAATAACCTCACTGCAACAAAACAAAAAGTAGCTAAGCACATAAACACACTACCATAGCCAACATCAAAATCAAAGGATCTAACAGCCACTGGTCATTAATCTCTCTCAATATCAATGGACTCAATTCTCCAATAAAAAGACACAGACTAACAGAATGGATGCATAAACAAGACCCAACAATCTCTTGTATACAAGAAACACACTAAGTCACAAAGACAGACATTGCCTGATAGTAAGGGCCAGAAGACAGTTCTCCAAGCAAATGGACCCAAAAATCAAGCAGGAGTAGCCATTCTAATATCTAATAAAATAGACTTTCAACCAAAATTAATAAAAAGGGATGGAGAAAGACACTTCATACTTATCAAGGGAAAAGTCCACCAAGAAGATATGACAATCCTGAACATCTATGCCCCAAATACAAGGACACACACATTTGTAAAAGAAACAGTACTAAAACTTAAAGCACACATATATCTCCACATATTGACAGTGGGAGATGTCAACACACCACTCTCAAAAAAGGACAGATCAATAAAAAAAATTAAACAAAGATACAATAACTCTAACAGAGGTCATGAACCAAATGGACCTAAAAGATATCTACAGAACCTTTCACCCAAACACAGAAGAAGACCATATACTTGGTCACAGAGCAAGCCTCAACAGATACAACAAGATCGAAATAATCCCTCTTATACTATCTGATCACCATGGATTAAAACTGAACCTCAACAACAGAAATAACAAAAAACATAAAGGCACATGGAAACTGAACAACTTTCTCCTAAATGACAGCTGGGTCAGAGAAAAAATAAAGAAAGAAATTAATGTCTTCCTAGAATTCAATGAAAACATACCCAAAGTTATGGGACACAATGAAAGCAGTATTAAGAGGAAAGTTCATAGCTCTAAGTCCCTTCAAGAAGAAACTCGAAATATCTCATTCAAACAACTTAATGGCTTACCTAAAAGCCCTAGGAAAAAAAGCAGACACACCAAAGAGGAGCAGATGGCTGGAAATAATGAAATTCAGGGCTGAAATCAATAAATTAGAAACAAATAAAACAATGGTGGTTCTTTGAGAAAATCAACAAGATAGACAAACCCTTAATCAAACTAACTAAAAGGCAGAGAGAATATATCCAAATCAAAAAAATCAGAATGAAAAGAGAGACATAACAACAGACACTGAAGAAATCCAAACAATCATTAGGTCTTACTTCAAAAGCCTATATGCTACAAAATTGGAGAATCTAAATGAAATGGACAATTTTCTTGATTGATTCCACTTGCCAAAGGTGAATCAAGACCAGATAAATCAATTAGTCATATATCCCCTAAGGATATAGAAGCCCTCATCAAAACTCCCACATCCAAAAAAAGCCCAGGGCCAGACGGTTTCAGCGCAGAATTCTACCAGATTTTCAAGAAGAGCTAACACCAATACTCTTCAAACTATTCCACAAAATAGAAACAGAAGAAACATTATCAAACTCATTCTATGAAGCAAAAATCACCTTGGTACCTAAAGCTCACAAAAACCCAACAAAGAAAGAAAATTTCAGGCTAATCTCCTTTATGAACATCAATGCAAAAATACTCAAGAACATACTAGCAAACCAAATACAAAAACACATCAAAGATATCATCCACCAGGACCAAGAAGGCTACATCCCAGGCATGCAGGGGTGGTTCAATATATCGAAATCCATCAATGTGATCCACCCCATAAACAAACTGAAGGAGAAAAATGACATGATCATATCCTTAGATGCTGAAAAAGCATTTGACAATATCGAACATCCATTCATGTTGATAGTCTTGGAGAGATCAGGGATACAAGGCACATACCTGAACATAGTAAAGGCAATATACAATAAACCTATAGCCAACATCAAACTCAATGGAGAAAAACTTAAATCAATCCCACTGAATTCAGGGACAAGGCAAGGCTGCCCACTCTCTCCATATCTCTTCATCATAGTTTTTGAAGTCCTTGCTAGAGCAATAAGATCATTAAATCAGATCAAGGGGATACAAATTGGAAAGAAAGAAGTCCAAATATCACTATTTGCATATGATATGACAGAATTTTTGAGTGACTCCAAAAATTCTCCCAGGGAACTCCTACAGCTGATTAATACCTTCAGCAAAGTGGCCGGATACAAAATTCTCTCTCTCAAAAAAATAATAAAATCAGTAGCCTTCCTGTATACAAAAGACAAAAGGACTGAGGAAGAAAATAGTGAAACAAAACCCTTCACAATAGCTGCAAAGGTCATAAAGTACCTTGGTGTGAACCTAACCAAGCAAGTCAAAGACGTGTATGAAAAAAATTTCCAGTCTCTAAAGAAAAAATTAGAAGAAGATATCAGAAAATGGAAAGAACTCCCATTCTCATGGCTTGGCAGGATTAATATAATAAAATTGGCCTTCTTACCAAAAGCAAACTACAGATTCAATGCAATTCCCATCAAATTACCAACACAATTCTTTACAGACCTTGAAAGAAAAATTCTCAATTTCATACGGAACAACAAGAAATCCAGAATTGCTAAAACAATCCTCTACAGTAAAAGATCTTCTGGAGGTATCTCCTTCCCTGATCTCAAGCTGTACTGTAGAGCAATAATATTAAAAACTGCATGGTACTGGCATAGAAACAGACTAGTGAATCAAGGGAATCAAATAGAAGATGCTGAAATAAATCCACACACTTGTGAACACCCGATTTTTAACAAAGATGCCAAAATCATTCAATGGAAAAAAGACAGCATCTTCAACAAATCGTGATGGTCTGACTGGATGTCTACATGTAGAAAAATGCAAATCACTCCATACTTATCACCCTGCACAAAAATAAAGTCCAAGTGGATCAAAGACCTCAATATAAAACCAGACACACTAAACCAATTAGAAGAAAAAGTAGGGAAGTGCCTTGAACTCATTGGCACAGGAGACAATTTCCTGAACAGGACACCAACAGCACAGGCTTTAAGAGCAACAATCAATAAATGGGAAATCATGAAACTGAAAAGCTCTGTAAACAAAGGACACTGTCCTCAGAACAAAACTACTACCTACAGATTTGGAAAAGATCTTCACCAACCCTATATATGACAGAGGACCAATATCCAATATATATAAAGAACTCAAAAAATTAAACAGCAACAAATCCAATAATCCAATTTAAAAATGGGGTACAGAGCTCAACAGAGAATTCTCAATAGAGGAATATCAATTGGCAGAGAAACACTTAAAGAAATGTTCAACATCCTTACTCATCAGGGAAATGCAAATCAAAACAAACCTGAGATTTCACCTTACACCCATCAGAACAGCCAAGATCAAAAACTCAAGTGACAACACATGCTGGAGAGGATGTGGAAAATGAGGAACCCTCCTCCACTGCTGGTGGGATTGTAAACTTGTACATCCACTCTGGAAATCAATCTGGTGCTTTCTCAGACAATTAGGAATAGTGTTTCCTCAGGATCAAGCTATACCACTCCTAGGCATATTTCCAAAAGAGGCGCTCAAGTACACAATAAGGACATTTGCTCAACCATGTTTGTAGCAGCTTTATTTGTAATAGCCAGAAGCTGGAAACAACCCAGATGCCCCTCAACTGAGGAATGGATTCAGAAATTG
>CM053755.1:51385691-51404903 GCA_028658305.1 Pachyuromys duprasi | reverse complement strand
CCCCCCAGACGCCGCCAAATTCTTAATGCGCAACAACATTTTATGATTTGAGTACTTACTTTCCCTTATCTTTTATATTTCCTCCCCCTTGTTACTGGATGGAATCTATATATTATGTGGTTCAGCCCACACTCTCCTTTCACATATGAAGGCTCAGACAAGCTCAGAAAAATTAAATGGCTTTCTATTGTTTTTCTGTCAATTTATAGAAGAGCTCTTAATTAAATGTAGGCTCCCTAACTTTCATTATAGTTTTTTTTTCTTGCTACACCACCAGAAAATATCATCATTAAAGTATTCATATTTCTTTTTGGCACTGAAGCATCACTAAGCATTAACTGCCATAAGACTTTCTTAACATAATTGATGATGAAACAGTATTTTAAAGAAACATTCATACTGAATTGCAATGAAGAATCACTCATGTTTTGTCATTAGGAAATCAAAGTTAGTCCACCTGCCACCAAGACCTGAGAGCAAAATAATTTATCATTTGACTTAAGATGCATCTTATGTCTGATATTTCTGAAATGTAAAAGCATAGAAGATGAGTTAAACAACATAATAAATTTGCTACCTAGTAACTATTATTGATAAGGAATGGAAGATAAGGTAATGATTTGGAAGCTATTTTACTGTCTTTTTGTATTGGTGAATGTCTGTTGATGTTATAAAATGCCACAACTAAAAGCAACTTAGGAAAGATGAGTTTACTTTGGCTTTTGGCATCATCAGGTTATGATCAACACTGACAAGGATGGTATTTTATTTAGTATTTCTATTGCTATGAAGACACCCTGCTAATGGTTACTTTCAGAAAGAAAAATATTTAACTGGGGTTGGCTCACAGTTCAGAGGTTTAGTCCATTGTCCTCATGGTGGAAACATTTCACGAAGCGTGGTGGAAATCATGGTGGCATGCCAGCAGGCATGTCAGAGGTAGCTGACAGTTCTATATCTGGATACTCAGGGAGCAGAAAAGCAAGTGACACTGGACATACCATAAGTGTCTGAATCCTCAAGGCCAGTCCCAGTGACACATTTCCTCCAAGTTCACATGTCCTAATAGTGCCACTCTCCAGAAGTCTTTAGTGACAAATTTCATTCAAACCACCCCCTGACCCTCATAGCCTGGCAGCCATATCATAATGCGAAACTGCATTCAGTCAAATTTCAAAAGTGCCCACAGTCTATCACAGTCTCAACAATGTTAAAAATAGTATCTTCCGAGATTCATGTAGCCTCCTAACTGTAATCTCTTCTAATATCAAAATGAAAGCCAGATAACACACTTCCTGCTTGCAGTGGCACAGGATATACATTACCACTCCAAATGGAGAAGAGGGAGCATAGTGAGGAAATACTGGACCAAAGCAAGATCAAAGACCAGATTGGTAAATTATAAACTGTGCATGTTCATGTCTGATGTCCACATGCTTGTCAGATCTCCAACTCCTTTCAGCTTCGTTGACCACACACTTCTCTCTCAGGGGCTAGTTCTACTCCCGGTGAGCAGCTTTCCTCTACAGGTATCCCCCAGCACTCGCATTTGCAACATGTTGGAATCATTAAGGCAATCCAAGCTTCACCTTCACAGCTTCCCCCATGGCCTCTCTGGGCCTGCATGTAGGACAACTGTTAGGATTGTGCAGTGCAATAATACAGCAGATTCATAAATCATGCCATGTGGCTGTTTCCATGTGGGAGGTACTATTAGTGGAAGGGGAGGGGAGTCACAGATACCTTCTCTGGGAAAGGTTGGAAAGAGAGAGGAGGGATGAGTGCTCTTATAAGGTGACACAGTTCATGTGCAGGTGGTTGCAGGTGGTCCGCAGGTGGCCTCACCAATGCCTGATGTCCCCTTTGTCACAGTCCCCTGAGAGCTGGCCATAGAGATGTCTGCCTATGGATCCCCACAACAACTCTGGGACACACCTGGCCTCAGTGGCTTTCTTTGCTCATAGAGGGAGATTCCATGACCCCATTCTTGTATCTTTGATTCTAAAGGCAGAAACATGTAGTCAAATATGCCTAGTTATGGTGCTTGATGGGAAACAAAACAAAACAAAACAAAAACAAAAACAATCATGGTGCCTGAAAGTTTTCTATGGTTTCCTTCACTCCTTGAGTTTGATAGTCCTGGAGCTTGCTTTGTAAAACAGGCTAATCTTGAACTAAGAAATCTAGATCCAACAGCCCCTGACTTCCAGAGCGCTGGGATTAAAGGTACACACCACCACAAACAGCTTCTTTTTCTTTTTTCACAAGTTGGAAACTTACCTGGGTGGGATCTTGCTCTAAGGTCAACATTCCCTCTATTCTTCTTACTAGCAGGCTTCCTGTTTATACTTCCTGGTATTTTTATAAAGCAAAAATCCCAACCATTAGATTTTACCAATAAAAACGCAAAAACCGGATGCTGGGGTAAAAACTTGCAGTCTCTGAGAGGCAGGGAAAGCACCCAGCGGACCTTCCTACTCAGCTCATGTCCCAGAGGAAAAAGACTTTGTTACTCAGCTCACCTCCGAGCTGGTGAAAAGCCAAAAGCTAAAAGCTAACAGCTATTTCTCCTTTCCTTCTCCTCCTCCAAGCTGTCTTAAATACCCTTCTCTCAAAGTCCCTCCTTTCTGTTTAAGCCCTATCATCTGGGGTTTTTTGCTCCAAATCAAGGGTTGACTTTATTTAGCTCTTGGATTAAAGGTATGTGTTAGGACTGAGCCAGAACAACAAGTACCTGTTTACAATAAACAGAAAGCTCTTGGATTAAAAGTGTGTGTTAGGGCTGAGCAGTCCCACAACTAAAAACAGGATTTTACAGTTCACAATCTAGGGGTTTAAATGAGATCAAATATCCTGCAACATACTGGTTTTCCTTTTCTCCTCCAACTGTACATATTGTATTTTTCATTGCTCAGTTTACTCCTTTTCATTATAGATCTGCAGAAAACTGGCCAATATACCCATATAACTCAGTCAAGACTATAGTGTTTGGAAATGTTATCTGCCAAAGCTGTTAATCCATAAATACCTCAATTTAGCCCCAAGCAGCCTTTTATAGACAAGGGCAGAAATGAACCACATTCTTCACCAAAATATCAGAATGGTCTCTATTAATGTTCACCTCCCCTAAAACCTCTTGAGCCAGACCCTGGTTCAAATCACCATCAGCGCCACTGTCTGTTCTGTTCCTGCTAGTAAGTCTCTTTAAACCCCACTTGGAGCTTTCAACTGCTTTTCTAATTCAAAGTCCATATTTCTCTAAACAAAAATATTAAAAGGCTTATCACAGCAGTACACAAGTCCCTGCAACCAACTTCTGTTTTAGTTAGCATTTCTATTGCTGTAAAGAGACACCATGACCACAGAAAACTCCTTTTTCAAAAATCTTATGTTTCATTTATTTATTTTACAATTGAAGCCTCCTCTCTCAACTCCTCTCTGTCCCACCCTCCCTTCTTCTTCTCCTATATCCCCTTTCCCTAGTCCATTGAAAGGGATAGTTCTCCTCTGCCATAGTTTATCAAGTCTCATCATGACTCCATGGATCCTCTTCCTCTGTGGCCTATTAAGGTCCCATCACCAGGGGCAAATGATCAAAGAGCAGGCAACCAAGTTCATGACAGAGGCAACCCCTGCTCACCTAACTCAAGACCCACATGCAGACTGAGCTGCCAATCAGCTACATCTGAGCAGGGCGTTTAGGTCCTCTCTATGCAGTCTTTGGTTAGTATGTATAGGTCTCTGCAGGACAACCATGGGCTCTAGTTTTTTCATTTTGTTGGTCTCACTGTAGGGCTCCTGTCCCCTCCATGTCCTTCTATCCCACCCTTCTTCCATAAGACTCCCTGTGCTTTGCCTGAAGTTTGGTTGTTAGTCTCAGCATGTTTCGATTCCCTTTTGAGTGGAGCCTTTCAGAGGACCCTCTGTATTAGGTTCCCATCCTGTTCCCTCTCTTCCACTGTTTCTGATCTCTATCCTGTTTGCCATTTTGAAGAGATTTAAGCATTCTCACTAGGGCCCTTCTTGTTGTTTAGCTTCTTTAGGTTGTAGCTTTTAGTATGGCTATCCTATATTATAAAGCTAATATCTGCTTATAAGTGAGTGTATGCCATGTGTGTCTTTCTGCTTCTGGGTTACCTCACTCAGGATGATCTTTTCTGGTTCTGTCCATTTGTCTGCAAATTTCATGATTTCCTTGTTTGGTGGGAGTGTAAGCTTGTACAACCACTTTGGAAATTAATCTGTTGCTTTCTCAGAAAATTGAGAATAGTATTTCCTCAAGATCCAGCTATACCATTCCTGGGCAAATATCCAAAAGATGCCCCATTATTCAACAAGGACATTTGCTCAGCTGTGTTCATAGCAGCTTTATTTGTAATAGCCAGAATGTGGAAACAACCTAGATGCTCCTTAACGGAGGAATACATACAGAAATTGGTACACATTTACACAATGGAATACTACATGGCAACTCTTATAATGAAAAACATTAAATTTGGGTCAGCTTAGAGTTCAGAGACTTTGTCTATATCATTATGGCAGGAAGCATGGTGTCAAGGTTGGTAGCAGGCATGTAGACATGATGCTGGAGAGGTAGCTAAGAGTTCTATCTCTGGCTCAGCAGGCAGCAGGAACAGAGAGTGACAATGGGTCTGGACAACACATCTGAAACCTCAAAGCTAGCCCCTAGCAACTTCTCCAAAAGACTACACCTCCTAATATTGCCACTTCTATGAGCCTATGAAAATGGGAGCCATTTTCATTTAAGCCAACATATATTGCATATCCCCAATGACTGTAGCAAGCAGTTGACTGGCTGTATTTCATCCACACACTGGAGACAGGAAGAAGTAGGGTGAGGCTATAAATCTTAATGCAATTCCACCCACCCCAACCCCAATCAGGGTTCAGGAATATACTTCTTCCAGCAGGGTTCTAATTCCTAAAGGCTCCAAAACCTTCTCAAAAGCATCTCTAACTAGAGTCCAAGTCTTGTAATAGATGAGACTATGATGGACATATCTTGATCAAACCATCACAGAACCTTGAAGAAATGACTTTCTGAAACTCAATTAGAACATTGAAGAAATATATGAAAGCAGTCTTGATATATTAGGTTAAATGGTGCTTTTCACTTAAAATATGTAAACAATTCAACTAACTATGTTTTTCCTTAGATAGGCATTGATCTGAGGATGCATTGATACTGACATCTTCAATATGTATGTCTTTTTAAAAAACTTTAACATTTTTATTTTATGTTAATCACAGGTTATATACTTTGTATCCCAGCTGTAGCCCCTCCCCCATTCCTTCCCTATCCCGCCCTTCCCTCCCTCATCTCCTTCCTGTACCTTTCCAAGTCCACTGATAGGGGAGGACCTCCTCCCTTTACATCTAACTACCTTATCAGCTCTCTACAGGACTGGCTGCAATGTCCTCTTCTGTGGCCTAGCAAGGCTGCTCCTGCCTTGGGGGGCAGGGAGGTCAAAGAGCCAGCCATTGAGTTCATGTCCAAAATAGTCCCTGTTCCCCTTACTGGTGTACCCACTTGGGTATTGAACTACCATTTGCTACATACAAGCAGGGATTCTAGGTTATAACCATATGTGGTCCTTGGTTGGAGAGACAGTCTGCATGTCTTAACAGTGCTATAACTGCAAGAGAAATTACACTTTAAAAATTTATGAAAATGGATTACTATTTCTAAACAAAATGCTAGAAATAATCTTGAAAATCTTCTCATACCATTACTTAACTTGGTAAGAAAAATTAAGCCTAGAGAATAAAATGCATAACACAGATATCAATTTATATACAATAAAATTTTTTAAATAATTATTTTAAGTATTTGCATAATATAATTTTGTTTATTGCTTTAGTGATCTTGGATATCAAGCAGAAGGCCGAATAATAAAATATTTGATATAAGTGGACTATTAGTTTATAAATAGAGCAATCTTTATTTGTAGATCTTAGTTATAAGCAGACTATATTTCATATACTTACAAATTCTAATGTACTTCATATTATATTATTTTACAATTGTTGATTAAGCTATAATTTTCCTCACAGTGATTTTGAAGCCCATAAAAGGTCAACACATTTACCAAGCTAAGACCCTATTGCCGAACAGATTTCTCTCAATATTTTAAGGAGGTTCACATTTTAGATGCTTTAAAAAATAAAAATGAATGAAGAATAAATGCCCTATTAAATGAATTAATTGTTTTTAGCAAGTCAGAATCTAATGTTGTAATTTATCCTGTAGCTTTGAGGCAGAAATGACATACCAAAGCTATTTCTGGGTTGAATCATAATATGAACAGATCTCATTTCTTTTATAGCAACTCATTGCCTACTTTTCAAGCACTACAGCTATAGTGGAGTTTGAATCCGGCAACATTGGTACTCTATCAAGGGATAACGTACAAAGACCTAGAGATCTAGCTGGAATTCAGAAATTCATACAAAACCTTAGTACATACTTTTAATCCTTCTATCTGGATTACAGACATGCCTTTAGCATAAACCTTTAAACCCACACAGTGCCATCTAATTGAGGGACAGACAATGTGCTGAATCTGAGAAAGATTTGCCAGAATGAGTCAGAGATAGGATATGCTCAACTGTCAGGAGAACAACAGAAAAGAGAAGCTGCTTAAGAGCAGGGCAGAAAGAGAGAAAAGGGAGTTCACAGAGACAGTACAGAGGATCTAGGGAATTCAAGAGAGTTTGATGCTAGTGCTGTTGAGTTTCTGGAGTTGAATTCTTGAAGTTCAGAGACAGTTTTTCCGGGTAGAACAATTCAGTGAGAAGCAGAGAGAAGCCAGGCTGAGTCAGTCAGTTTGGTGAGCAGTTTTGAGCCAAAAGGCTGGAGTAGAACTAGCCAGAGTTTCAGTATATATCTAGAAAAGGTGAGCTTATTCAGCAGTAAGTACAGGGTGCTGAAAACATTCTAGTTCTACATTAGCAGATGGATGGTAGAAGACAAAGCCTTCAAAGTCTGGTATTTCAAAAGATCAGATTGCAAGGAGGCTTGACGATTCCAGATCTAGGCATAGTTATAGTTATATAGAAATGTACTGGATTCAGCCCAAGCCATATATTATTTGTAAAGCTTAGGTATGGCTCTAATCTCATCTACTTTTCTGGGACAATAAAAACACCATTTACATACAGCTATTTTAGTTGCTTTTCTTCCTACAACAACAACAAAAACATTGCTTGGCATCTTCTGTGCCCATGTACCATGCATACCTGGTGACCAAAGACACATAAGAAGGCAATAAATCCCCTAGAACTACAGTTAGAGATTATTGTGAATGACCATATGGGTTCTGGAAATTGAGTCTGGGTCCTTTGGAAGATAGCCTGTGCTCTTTACCACAAATCCATGTCTCTACCCCAAGCTTTAAAAAACAAACAAAACAAAACAAAACAAAACAAAACAAAAAACATCAAAAGAGATTGATGTACCACAATCCCACTTATCTCTTTGTCTCTTCATTTTAGCCCTCCTCCTCTGGCTTCTGCTATACCATCAATACTGGATCTTCACCAGGACTTCTCTCTGTCAAGGAGATCCTGTACCTTTGGATCTACAATCTATTGGGATGTCAATATAGTTCAGTGAGAGAGTTAAAATAGACAAGGAAGGATTTTGGAAATCTTGTATAATTTTAAACTGTAGTGCTATACACTGGTTTCAGGAGTTTTATGGAAGACATATGTACAGGAGTTAGCCACTGGACCTGGATGTTCTCAAGCTTTCAAATGTAAAGACACCTAATGGACCAGCACTCTATTTACTATGACTTCACAGTAAAACCAAAATCACTTCAAAGAGATTCATCAAAAGCCAAGTTTGACAAGAGTGAGAGATTTTCAAGTAACTTTGATCACCTCAATTAACCAAACAACAGGGATTCAAACTAAGGCAATTAGCGAACTTAAATAACACAGGGTAGTGGAATGCAATCATTACTGTGACTCACATAATTTTTTAAAGTGTTGGTTAAGAATAAAATGCTGCTACCGCCAAGTTTTGTGTAAAGAAAGCCAATAGAATGTAACACTTTTTCAAAGGCCTGCCACAATTCTGACACCTTTCTTTGTGTTAACATATTTTAATTATCTACATATGCATTTTCATTTAAGTGCAGGCCAAAAGAATGGTGTTGATATGATGATAGGGTGAAACATAAAATAAGATTATGTGGCATTTGGTGATAGAGAGCAGAAAACACACCCATAAATACGGCATTTTGACACTTAAATGAAAAGCAGAAATGTGAAGGTCACCATTCACCAACCCTCACCACATGAACACATGCAAGCATGTGCGCGCACTTGCGCGCACACACACACACACACACACACAAGCACATTTTCTCCAAAAAAGCAAACTCTAAGAATCTTAAATTATCTGCCGTCATCTGAATTTCTTCATAAAGGACTCATTTATGTGTTCATCCCTTACCTGTAGAAAATGAATGTTCTTCAGACATCTCCCAAAGGAATCTAAATAAGCCTTCTTAAGAGTTGGACTTGGAGAGGGGCGTGGGAGGAGATGAGGGAGGGAGGGTGGTATTGGGAGGGAATGAGGGAGGGAGTTGCAATTGGGATACAACGTGTACAAAGTGAATAAAATGTAATTAATGTAAAAATATTAAAAAATTATTTAAAAAGAGTTCCCTATTTAATATTATATCATTTTCTCTCCAATTATGAATACATATGAAAACAGGATTTTTTTATTATCTAAATTACCTTTTGAATGTGGCTACATAATGTAGAACTCTATTAAATAATTTTAAATACTTTTTTCTTTTTAATCTACCTTCTGTTGAAGAAGCTTCAGCCAGGACATCAAGATAAATGAAAAATGAATAGTTTGGTTTTTTTTTTTTTCTGTTTTGTTTAAGCTTTTTCTTTAAATTTTTGTTTTCTTTTGTAGTTGCATTTACTTATAAATTCGTGATTTATTTTGTGTATTTGTGTATTAGTTCTATTTTCTCAACTTAACACAAGTTAGAGTTCTCTAGGAAGAAGGAACCAAAATTCAGAAAATAATTCTATCTATACCTATAGATAAGTCTATAAGGTATTTTCCTTACTAATGGTTGTTGAGGGAAGGCCTAGCCATATGCCATTCCTTGGAAAATTGTCCTGGTTTCTATAAGAAAGCACCTGGGCAAGCCAGGAATTACAGTTGCTCTATAGTCTTTTTTTTCAGCTTATGGTTCTAGCTTTCTGCTTTGAGGTCCTGCTCTGACTTTTCTAGACTATGGATTGTGGCAAAATACCTATAAGCCAAATAAACCATTTCCTCCCAAAGTTGCTTTTGGCCATGGTTTTTATCATAGGAATAGTGAAAGACACACACCCACATACACACGCAAACCAAAACTAAACTAAAAAACAAAAACAAAAAACTAAACAAATAAATAAACAAAAAATCATATAGCACCATATAGGAGCTTGCAGAGGTCAGATGAGCTAATCAGATATCCTGGAAATGGAGTTACAGATGGCTATCAGTCACCACATGGGTGATGGGAACTGATCTCATGTTCTCTGCAATATTAGCCAGTGCTCTTAGCTACTGAGTTATTTCTCCAGCTTGTTTCCTTTTACATAAACTACACATATTAGTTATGGTTCCTTAGAGTAACTGCATTTAGAGAATGATAAAATAGATATAGATAGATAGATACATGGTATAGACAGAGAGAGACATAGAGTTAGAGATATATGGAATTTATTGGATCATTTGCAGGGTGCAGTCCAACTAATCCAAAAATATTTGGCTGTGAATGGAAAGCCAAAGAATCTAGTAGTTACTTAGTCTCACAAGTCTGAGTGTCTCAACTGTTCTGCAGTGTAGGCTGTAATTCTAAAAATGTAGGCCCTAATGCCAGTGAAGGAACAGACTTGCTAACAAGGTAAGGTCAAGCAGGCAAAGAGTAAAAGCTTCTTTCTTTCATGTCTTTATATAATCTTCCAGAAGAAGGTGTGGTCCAGATTAAATGTATGTCTTCCCACCTCAAGATCCAGTTTCTCTTCCTTTCTCAAGTGTACGTTTACATAACTGAATACTACTCAGCTATTAAAAACAAGGAAATCATGAAATTCACAGGCAAATGGTGGGAACTGGAAAAGATTATCTTGTGTAAGGTAAACCAGAAGCAGAAAGACACATATGATACACACTCACTCATATGTGATTATTAGGCATATAGTAGAGGAGAAACATATTAAATCTATACTCAGATAGAAGCTAAGAAACAAGGAAAACCTTAGGGAAGATGATCAATACCCATTCAGAAGGTCAAATGTGATAGACATCAGAAGCAGTAGAAGGCAGGGAACCGGACAAGAGCCTACCACAGAGGGCCTTTAAAAGACTCTACTGATTGTAGTATCAAAGCAGAGGCTAAGACTCATAGCCAAACTTTGGGCAGAATGCATAAAATTTTATTAAAGAAGGGGGAGATAGAAAGACCTGGAGGGAACAGGTGTTACAAAAGCAGAACCAAAAAACCAAACCAAACCAAACAAAACAAAACCAGGGCCCAATGGGAGCCATGCAGGTACTGATACCCCAACCAAGGAGCATGCATGAAAAGGACCTAAAACCCCTGCTCAGATGTAGCCTGTTGACACATCTCCAAGTGGGCTCCCTAGTAAGGGAAGCAGGAGCTGTCTTTGGCATGAAATCAGTGGCAGGCTCTCTGATCACCTCCCCCCGGAGATGGGGGTATATCCTTGCCAGACCACAGGGAAAGACAATGCATCCAGTCCTGATGAGACCTGATAGGCTAGGATCAGATAGAAGGGGAGGAGGACTTCCCTGTTAATGGACTAGTGGTGGGGAATTGGGGGAGAAGAGGGAGGAAGAGTGGGATTAGGAGGAGACAAGAGAGGGGGCCACAGCTGGGATACAAAGTGAATAGGCTGTAATAAACAATAAATAAAAATTTTTAAACATTGAATAAAAGAGTCCAGATTAAGATTAGAAATGGATCTACCTACTTCAAATTAAGATAAAAAATCCTTATAGGTTTATCCTCCATTTTTTCATTTTAGTTAGATTCAGATGTAGTCAGGTTGACAACCAAGAAAATCCATCACATTATATTTTGCTAAAAATAGCCTGTCATTTGAATGTAAGGAGGAGGAAGGAGTACGATAAAGTTGCCTTTGATACTGCTTAATATTTTATTTTTATATTAAATTCTGACATTGTGTTTTGTTTGCTCGAGCTTCTATTTCAATAGAAATGTAAAATTAATTCGTATCTTGGTGTCTATAATGAGTTGCAGAAACAGAAAACATCTAGGGAGGAATCACTTGATTATTTACTACACATATATTCTGAATCAAGTCTATGTTGTTTTATACTGTGGGTTTGTCTACATTTTTGCCATGATAGCACTATTAACCTCATTATTAGAAATATAAATAAAAAGTTAAACTTTATTTAGAACAGCTGTTCTTTCCACTTCTAAAGTCCTCAAAGAACAGGCCTATGATGGTTAATATTGATTGTCAAATTAGCACGTTCTAGAATCACCTTAGATAATATTAAAAATCAGTAACAGCCCAAGACATATACTTTATGGAATATCCTAAAAGACAAGTTACGAGAAAAAAATAAGAGTGACAAAAGGTGGTAGACTGTACAATATCAATTACATTAAATAACTAGAACAGTCAGATCTACAGAATAGAATAAATGATTACAGGTTGTTTAGGGATTGAAAGGAGAGATAGAAGTGACAGGGAAAGTGTATGCTACCTGTGCACTTGTGAGTTTAATTTCATAATTAATGAAAACACTATTAGGGAAATAATATGACCAAAAGATAAAGTATGAAATATACTTTAATTAAAACAAAGATAATTTATTTAAAGTTATAGTAATAATTTTACAAATCTTTGAATATAATAAAATGATTGAATAGTACATAATAAATGAGAGAATTCTATGACATGAGAATCTCATAATAATTGCTAAGAATATAATTCCTAACACCTAGAAAAACTGGTAATATCAAGTCATTTTAATTGGGAGAACTACATGAGCAAAGGGCGGGGAGTCCAGAAAGTTTAGAACCTGTCACATAAATAATGAGGTCTTTGGTAAACAGAGCCTTGACAAGTACAATTCTAACATTCTTGGGCCCTGGTGTACTCATATTCTCCTTGTTATTTCAACAAACACTAATAAGGTGTTACTGTAAAGAATTTTGATTGTGTAATCAAAGTCACTAATTAGTTGACCTTGAGTTAATTTGAAGGAAGATTGTCTTGAGTATATGTGAACTAGTCAGTTCAGCCATTAAAAGATCAGATTCTTAGAAGCAGGTATTTTTCCCCTGATGGCCTTAAAGAAACAAGCAATCATTAGCTGAGCAGCCTGTACTGCAGGCCCCAGTACAAAGGCCTGAAACTGATCTTTTCAGTAGTGACTGCAACTAAATGGCCCTGGAACTAAATTGTGGCAGCCAATGAGTCAGGGAAAATGTACACTTACTTCAGATGCTGTCAGAGCTGCTTTTCAACAGATGTTACCCTGTGAAACTAGTGGGTATATTCCCAGACATCTGCATGAACAGTGAGATAATGAATACATGCTATTTGATGAAACGAAGGTGTTGACAGAATTAAGTTTTCCTGCAAGTTCAAGAGATGTCGCCATTCTTTTTCTCCACCTTGTAAAAGCAATCCATATCCTTCCCCTAGTGTCTCCCTTCCCTCTCCAAAGCCAGCGATGCAATGTCTGTTAACATTGTCAGGCTCTTGAGAGACCGAAGAATCAACAATTATGTTTCTGCAGTTATTTAATTAAAGTTTAAGGCACAAACCTGAACAAAGGCCAGACAAGTGGAGATAAGTCCAGCCACCTGAAGGGAGAAACCAGATTTACTACATTCTCTTCCTGCCCACTAGAGATACAGTTGCTAGGAAACTGGCCCAGATGACCAGGCCAGAACTGTTCATAGATTTGGGGCCTAAACTAAACCAATAATTTCAAAAGACAATTTCCCTTATCCAATCATGTAACGCCAAGGCATGTAACACCCAGATTGCAGTTTTTCATTTTAAAAACTTTGTTCCCTTAGACTGCCCCGCCACACTACTCCTTTTCACCAGGGAGGTTGCTGACACACGGGCTCGAGCTGGTATTAAATAAATCCTCATGTGTTTTGCAGAGGATTCGACTTCTAGTGGTCTTTTGGGAGGCCTCACAATCTGGGTACATGGATTTTCAAGTTAGTGCTGTTATTTATATGGTCCTTTAGAACAGCAATACTTTTATGTTAGTTTTTATTTTATTATGGTAACATAATATTTTTAATAATTTTTATTTTTTAATATTAATCACAGGTTATTTACTTTGTATCCAAGCTATAGCCCCCTCCCTCATTCCCTCCCAATGCCACCTTCCCTCCCTCATCTCCTCCCAGCCCCTTTTCAAGTCCACTCATAGGGGAGGTCCTCCTCCCCTTCCATCTGACCCTAGCTTATCAGGTATCTTCAGGACTGGGTACAATGTCCTGCTCTGTGCTTTTGAAAGGCTGCTCCTCCTTCAGGAGTGGGGTAGGTCAAAGAGCCAGCCATTGAGTTTACTTCAGAAAGAATCCCCATTCCTTACTAGGGGAACCCACTTGGATACTGAGCTACCATTCGCTACATCTGAGAAGGGGTTTTAGGTTATATCCATACATGGTCCTTGGTTGGAGAAACAGTCTCATAAAAGACCTCTGTGTCTTGGGTATACAAGAGGGATTCTGATTTTCTTTGAGTTAATTTTGTATTCAGCCACTTTGCTGAAGGAGTTGTCTGGTTGAATTTTCAGTGTCACTCAGTTATACTACATATCATCTGCATATAGTAAAACTTTGACTTCTTCCTTTCTGATTTGTATCCCCTTGATCTTGTCTTATTGCTCTAGCTAGGATTTCATGCACTATGTTGAATAGATATGGAGAGAGTAGGCAGCCTTGCCTTGTCCCTGATTTCAGTGGGATTAATTTAAGTTTCTCTCCATTTAGATTGTTGTTGGCTATAAGCTTGCTGTATATTGCCTTTGGTGAGAGTGGGGTGTTGAAGTCTCTCACTCTTAAGGTGTTGGGATCAATGTGTGATTTAAGCTTTAATAATGCTTCATTTATAAATGTTGGTGCTCTTGTATTTGGGGCATGGAAGGTCAGAATTGTGATGTCTTCTTGGTGCATTTTTCCTATGATGAGAATGTAGTGCCCCTCCTCATCTTTTTTGATTAATTTTGGTTGAAAGTCTGTTTTATTAGATATTGGGATAGCCCTGCTTCTTTTCTGGGTCCATTTGCTTGAAAAACATTTTTCAAGTTCTTTACTCTGACGTAGTGTGTATCTTTGTTGCAGAGGTCCATTTCTTGGATGTTGCAGAATGTTGGATCCTGTTTCCGCACACATTCTGTTAGTCTGTGTTTTTTTTATTGGAGATTTGAGTCCATTGATGTTGATAGATAATAGTGACTAATGAACATTAGTTCCTTTTATTGTGGAGTTTGTGGTCGTACTGTGATTCATTGCTTGTTTTCTCTTAATTTTTGGTGGGAAATTATCTGTATCCTATGTTTTCTTGGGTATAGTTATTTTCATTGGATTGAATTTTTCCTTCTAGTAACTTCTGTAGGACTGGTTTGCTGTGTAGGTATTGCTTAAATTCAGTTTTGTCATGGAATATTTTGTTTTCTCCATCTATGTTGATTGTAAGCATTGCATGGTTTAATAGTCTGGGTTGGCATCTGTGGTCCCTTAGCATTTGCATGACATCTGCCCAGGCCCTTCTGGCTTGCATAGTTTCTGATGAGAAAGCTGGTGTGGTTCTGATCGGTTTACCTTTATATGTTACTTGGCCTTTTACCCTTGCTGCTTTTAATATATTTTCTTTGTTCTGTAGATTTAGTGTTTTGACTATGATGTGACTTGAGGAGTTTCTTTTCTGGTCTAGTCTATTCTAGTTCTGTAGGCCTCTTGTATGTTTATGGACATTTCTTTCTTTAAGTTGGGAAAATTTTCTTCTATGATTTTCTTGAAGCTATTTTCTGGACCCTGGAGCCTGGAGTCTTCCTTTTCATCAATTCTTATTATTCTTAGATTTAGCCTTTTCATGGATTCCTAGGATGTTTTATGTTTGGAACTTTTCTGATTTTACTTTTTCTTTGAGAGAAACATCAGTTTCTGCAAGTGTATCTTCAGCACCCGAGATTCTCTCTTTCATCTCTTGTATTCTGTTGGTGATGCTTACCTTTGGGGTTCCTGATCTTTTCTTTAAGTTCCCTAGCTCCAGGGTTTGCTCTGTTTGTGTTTTCTTTATTGATTCTAATTCTAATTTTATGCGTTATACCATTTCTTTCATCTGTTTGAATATGGATTCCTGTCTCTGTATGATGGCCTCTATTTTTTTTTGTTCATTTCTTCTCTACATGCCACTAATTATGCCTCAACATGTGTCTCTATTTGTTTGACTATATTTACTTGTGTTTCTTTAAGAGGTTTGTTCATTTCCTCTTTATTTGCTTCCATCTGTATGGCAATTTTTGAGATATTTGTTTGTTTCCTCTTTATGTGTCTCTAATAACTGGATAAGCATATATTTAAAGTCATTTTCCTGTGTTTCCAATGAATTGGAATATCCATTGATTTTTGGGGTTGCTGGTGAAGCCATGATTTCCTGATTTTTGTTGGATGTCTTCTTTTGCCATCCTCTGGCCATTTGCTTATCTGTAACCTTCACTGTTTGTTCTTGGATTCTGCAGTTCAGACTGGTACCATCTTTCTCTGGTAACTGGAGAATTTGTCAGGAAGATGAGAGAGGTCCAGTGGTTTCATCGTGTGTGTTGGTGTTTCAGCTGTACCTGTGGGAAGGTAGTTCACTGGCACAGAAGGACAAATGTGGGCAAACATATGCATGTGCTTGGCAGTGTGCCCTGAGGCACAGGGTGCTAGAGAATGTAAAGGCCTTCAGTGTGACTGAGGGGTGGCTTACAGGCACCAAACAGGTCACAGGCATTGACCAAGCTGATCATGGACACAAAATCCCTGAGTAAGTCAGTGGCCTACAGGCTGCTGGTAGTCGTCTCTAACTGAGCTCCAGGAATTATTTGCCTAAACTCCACTGCTAGATCTGCAGAGCAGGGGCTTAGATGTCCAAAAAAAACCCTCTGTTTCCCACAATGGATGTGTGGGTGGAAGGGATCTGATATCTGGCTGCTAGCTTAAAAGCACTCTGGATCTGGGGCTCTGTCGGCACTTGAGGGCACACTCATCCTCTATGAGGTCAAATCTTAAAGCTCAGGGGTTCATCCTATTCTCTACTGGCAAGTTTGGAGTTGCTGAGTCAAATGTGGCAGGTTGAGCTCAGTCAGCTCAGTGGTCCAGCAGCTGCTGAACTGGGGATTCCAGCTGTGGCTGTGGAACTGGAGTGTCCAGGTGCCTGCTGGGAAGTCCTGGGAGCCACAAATGTGTTCCACAGACCTAGATGGCCCGGCATCTGGTGTATGTGGGTGGTTTTGCAGGTCTGCTGGGCTTTGGTGGTTCTACAGCTGGTTATCTGCCACTGAGAGATTGGGAGGTCCATACAGTCACTGGCTGGGAGGCCCTTCGGAGTTGGTACGGCCGCTCGCAAAAGTGGGAACTGGGAAAGTTTGTACCTTGGATCTGGGACACAGCTGGCAGGTACTCGGTGGGTGGGTATTTGGCAGGCGGTGCAACTGGCAGCTGTGGCTGAGGAGCTAGGAGCCCCACCTCTTATGTTTCCATCTCCAAGCAGTGAGTTCTGTGCTCTGCATCACTGGCGGTGGGTCAGCTCCCCCAAGGAGGACGGAGGCCCAAACAGGGGAAGTGTCCCTCTCCATTCCCAGAGAAGTCTGCGCCTGACCTGAATCTAAATGTTCTCCATTCCAGTGATGTCTCCTCTGTTTCAGAAAGCCACAGAGTCAATTTACTGGCTTCGGTTGCCCCTCCACTCACCAATTTCCGAGTTTCAAATCCTCTGCGTCTCAGAAATGGTGCACACTGGTCGCTGCCATCTTGGATCCTCCCCTCCCCCGACAGAATATTTTTATATTTATTTATATATATTTTCTTATGGTAACAAAAAGAAAACTTATAGAAAAAATAGATTTTCCCTTGGTTTCAGATTGCTTATTCACAGAGAAGAAGGAATAGGAAATGTTTCAGCAGTGTTGATGGTGTCTGTAGCTCCTAGGCATGTCATATTTAAAAAAATAAAACAAAACAACAGAAACATCCTTTGTCATCTATCATCATGATTGTTGTGAAAATCGAGTCTAAAGATTGATGTAGAGTGCCTGAAAGACTGTCCAATAGTATAGGAAAATCCCTGACTACTTTTCTAAAGAACCGAGAATGTTGAGGGTATGGTGGCAAACAAAATAGTCATGATCTCATTGTTGAATGTAAAATCAACTAACCTATTCATTTTTTGTTAACATTTTTTATTTTATATTAATCACAGGTTATGTACTTCGTATCCCAGCCATAGTCCCCTCCCGCATTCCCTCCCTATACCCCCATACCTCCCTCATCTCTTCCCTGCCCCTTTCCAAGTCCACTGATAGGAGAGGACCTCCTCCCTTTACATCTAACTCTAGCTTATCAGGTCTCTTCAGGACTGGCTGCAATGTCCTCTTCTGTGGCCTAGCAAGGCTGCTCCTCCCTCCAGGGGTTGGGGGGAGGGGGGTCGAAGAGGCAGCCAGTGAGTTCATGTCCGAAATATTCCCTGTTCCCCTTACTAGGGTACCCACTTGAATATTGAGCTACCATTTGCTACATTCAAGCAGGGGTTCTAGGCTACATCCATACATGGTCCTTGGTTGGAGAAACAGTTTCATAAAAGACCCTTGTGCCCTGATATATTTGGTCCTTGCGGAGCTCCTGCCCATTCATTTTGAGAAGTGAATTAATTTATTTCCAGTGAACATACTTGTAAGCAGTAAATAGCTAAATGAACTTAGAAGTATAAAAGAAACTTCTATTCACCTGATTTAGTTGTCTCAGAGACTTAGTGCCTCAGTCTGCTAACCTAGGTCTGTCCTTGAAGTTTCTAACCTCTGTACCATCTAAACTAGGCCTAGAATGTCTTCCATCTCTGAGACTTAATGCTTATTAAGTTCATCCTTTCTTGTTCTTGTTGAACTCTGGTCTGTCTGTACCAACTCAGGTGTTCTGGCTCAAGTGCCTCTTCCAGCTAACTAATACCATCTGACTTTTCTTTTGGCCTCTGACTTGCTCTGCTTGGCCCCAACCTAATTCAAGCAATCTGCTCTAATCTCCTGGCACCTTCTCATTCAGTCTTCACCTGAGTTTTCTCTCTGCAACTTGTCTCTCTATTACTATCCTGGGTAAAACTGCCTCTTCTCTCTCTTCTTGCCTCTTAAGTAGCTTCTCTTTCCTCTCTTTTCTCATGAGAGTTGGACATCTCCTATTCTGTCAAATCATTCTATGATTCATCATGTTTTTGCCACTCAATTAGATATCGCTTTCAAACATGGGTGCTTCCTTCTACAAACCAACTGTGACCTCATTGTTTTGGATTAAAGGCATGTACCACCGTACCTGGACCTAAGTTTTTTTTTTAATTTTTATTTTATTTTTTACCTAAAACTTGCTCTCTACCAGGCTGACCTTGAGCTCAGAGATCTGATTGCCTCTGTCACCTGGGATTAAAGTTGTGTTTGTATTCCAGCCAGATCATACAGACCTAGAAAATCTTTGAATGTGGTCTCTTGCCAGAACAGCCATGTTCTGAATTAACATTCTTCTAAAAATATGTTTTGCTCAGAACAGGAGCATGCCAAAGAGAACCTCTGGGGGGGGGGGTCAATGTAGCGATGTAGCAGAACAGATATTAAGACTCCAGATCAAGCCTCTGACAGAGGGCAAGAAGTAACGATAGATCTGGGGGAGGTTGTTGAAACTTGGGGAGAACAAGATCTCCACAAAGACCAAACTGAGCAGGGCACAGGGGTCTTGTATGAGACGGTTTCTACAATCAAGGACCATGTGTGGATGTGGCCTGGAACCCCCGCTCAGATGGGGCCCATGATAGCTCGGTGTAGGACTGAAGACCCTATTCAGGGAAACAGGGACTGTTTCAGTCATGATCTTGATGGCTGACTCTTTGACCCTCCCC
>CM053755.1:51344751-51385191 GCA_028658305.1 Pachyuromys duprasi | reverse complement strand
ACTGTTTCCTTCAACTGATTGACTGTGTCTCCTATTTTGGTTGTTTCCTCTCTGTCTATCTTTGATTGTTCCTCTTTGTGGGCAGTTAATTTCTTCTCCATTTCTTTGAGGGCCTTGTTCATTTCCTCTTTTTGTCTCTCCTCTTGTTCCTCCAATATCTGCATAATCAAAGCTTTAAGATAATTTTCCTGTGTCTCAGCTGAATTAAAATCTCCATTGCTTTTGGGTGTTTCTGGTGGGGCCATGGTGTCCTGATTTTTGTTGGGTGAGTTCTTTCGCCAATTTCTGGGCATTTGTTTGTATATAATCAGGGAGCTGTTTGTGCTTTAAGGCTGTACTTCAGTCTGAAACTGTCAGTCTCTTTTGTCAGGAGTATTCTTCAAGAAGATCAGGGATTTCCGGTGGTTTGTTATTGTTTGTTGTGTCTCAGTTGAACTCTTTTGTGGGCTCTGTGTGTCCGGCTTCGTGCTCTGTGCTAGAAGCTGTGAGCACTGCAGACTGGTCACCCCTCTGGTCTGGAGGTCTCTCTCCTCAGTCTTTTGAGATGTCAGCTGGGGTCTTTACACTCAGCCCTAGGCTTGTTGCTAAGGGCTCTCCCCTGGCATGGAGATTTGGCTTCCCCTTCTGGGCCAGGGGCTGTGCACCATGTTCTGAGATGATATTTGGGGCACATACAATGGGTTTGGGTTGGTGTGCCTCCGCTGAATGCATGCCTGTCTGAAATGGTGCCCGAGGCCTTCTCTGTCTGTCCTGTGGACACACACAGGGACTGAGGTTTTGGCCCTCAGTGTGCGTTCTGGTCAAGATGGTCCCCGGACTTTGTCAGTCTGGGGTGACTCCTGCAATCCCCGCATGCCCACCGTTTACCCGTGGGTCGAAGCAGAACTCAGGTCCCTCCCAGACTTGCCTTCGGACTGGCACACTGACTGAGGTTTTGCTGCCGGAAGCTTGGGAGTCACGCCAGCAGAGTGCACACTGGTCAAAAAGGTCCCCCGCCTTTCTCAGACTAGGGTGGTTCTGGCGATCGGTTCGTGCCTGCTGCACACCAGTGGGTTGAAGCAGAACCAGGGTGCAGTGTGCGCTTGTAGGGTGCATTTCGCTGAAAACGGTACCTGGTTCCTCCTCAGACTGCCATCGAGACTGTGGGATCCAGTCTATAATGGCGGGTGCGGGCGCCCAGGGAGGAGGCTGCTTGTTTAGATCAGAGCTGTGCGCTGCTGGTCACCTGGAGTTTTTTCCGGGGAATAACTGGGTGTCCCTAGGGTTTTCCCACTTGATTTTCTCACCGTGGGAGTTCTGCTCACCTGGCAATCACGGATGCTGGTGTTTTAGGTCCCAGAGTTCAGTCTCCTGGTCGCTGCGTTGTTTCTGCTGTCCTACTCCTCAGACACAGTGTCCTCTAGTCTTTTTCTTTCCTTTTACAAAAACAAAAATCTTAGTCAAAAATCATTTCAATAACTCATTACTTAAATACATACTGATTTCTTGTATGTGCCTCTATTGGACTCTGTTAGTTTATTTCATGTAAAAAATCCCTTTACCATGATTAATAATTATAGCAGGCATTGATGATATATTTCCTAATATGTTATCATACCTGAAACATTCTTACCTTCTCACAGTCTTAGATGATTTGTAAGATATTGAAAATTTATAAAAAAACACAACTAGTAATATCCTCTTGAAAGATATAATCTTACTACTCTAAGACTCAAGGAAATCCTTAAAAGAGGAGGTGAAGGGGTAAAACCAATGTAAGGGCTTACACATTGGTGTACCTGCAGTTTAATTGCAAACAAGGCATTATCAGTTTTGAGAGAAGCAAATTGTGGGAGGGAAGGTTGATAGAGGTTACAGTCCTTCATTAACAGGAGTCAGAGTAGAAACTCTAGCATAGACCTGAAGAATGGAAATAGAACTGTGTCCTGGCTTCCATGCAGCTTAATGTTTAGCTAGCCAACATCTTAGGTTCTTATCCAACCCAAGATTACTGACTCAGGAAATGGTGCTAGGTCTAATGTGGCCTGGGTACTCTTGCTTCACTTAATAATCAAGACAATTTTTAAAAACATGCCCACTGGTCAATCTGATTCTGGCAATCTCTCAAATGGGATGTCCTGTGTCATAATTCCTGGCTGGTTCAAGTACAGTTAAAGCTAGGGAAGATGACTAATTATCTTTAGGTTTGTACGACATTCTTAGAAGCCTCATAGAGTCCAGGATGAACAGGGAATACATGATAAATTGCCTATGTCTCCCTCTCTTTCATATCTCGGGCATAAGATCCGTTCCATAGAAACTGAAGTCACATGAATTTCCTGTTGTGGGACATTACTCTAGATAGCCACTGAAAAGGTCACACAAGGCAGTGTCTCTTCGCAAAAGAGTATCATTACTCTTCTGGTTGGTAGTAATTCAGAACTTTTATCTCTAATGAATGACCAGGAAGCTAAGATAGAAAGAGATGAAGAAAAACATGAAGTAGAGATGCATGCAGGTGGAAGAGGAAGGAAAGAAAGACAAGCTGGAAAACTGGTGGAGGGCAAGCACATGCCTTTAATACCAGCACTGGCAAGGCAGGGGTTCTCTGAGTTTGAAGCCAGCCTGTTCTACCAAATACATTCTAGAACAGCCAGGGCTTACACAGAGAAACTGTCTTTAAAAACAAACAAGCAATAAAAAGTGATTACATGGTTTATTTAAGATGAAATATTCAATCATATGGTGTCATTTTTTAAAAATGTATATTAAATATCAGGTAGCCTTTTAAATTTTGTTTTAGCATATTTACAAACTTTTGGTATTTCTATTTTATTGTCATATGACAACATTTTAGAAACTTATTATTTGTTTGTACTGTTGCTTTTCTCCCAAGATTAATACCGAAAAGGTTCACATATTTTTTCAATTTATTTATTTATTTTGTATAACATAATTCTTTATTTATTAAAATGTATTCACTTTGCATCCCAGCTGTATCCCCCACTCTCATCCCCTCCCAATCCCATTGTCCCTCCCTTCCTCTCTCCTTCATCGCCTTCTGTGCCCCTTCCCCAGTCAACTGATAAAGGAGGAACTCCTCCCCTTCCATTTGACCATATCAGGTCTCATCAAGACTGCCTTTCATAGTCTTCCTCTGTGGCCTGGTAAGGCTACTTCCCCCTCAGAGATAGCCTTTGTTCCCTTTAGTAGGGAACTCATTTGTAGACTGAGCTGCCACGGGCTACATCTGTGTAGGGGTTCTAGGTTATCATCATGAATGGTCCTTGGTTGGAGTATCAGTCTCAGAAAAGACCCCTGGGCCCAGAATTTTGGTTCTGTTATTCTCCTTGTGGAGCTCTAGACCCTTCCAGGTCTTTCTATCTCCCCCTTCTTTCATAAGATTCTATGCATTCTGAGAGATGGATCAGTGGTTAAGAGCACTGAGCACTCTTCCAGAAGAACTGGGTTCAAATTCCCAGCACCCACCTGGAAGTTCATATATTTTAAATTTGTTTACTGAGATATTTAATATGCTGGCCTCAGAGGCAATTCAAATTTTGGATAATTTTTTTTGTCATTTGAAAGATTTTTTTGTTGTTAAAAAATTTGGCTAAATTTAATACCTAGATGTTAAATTACTAAAATAATTGCATAATTTGTACTCAATATTTTATTATAGTTTGTATTTTAAGAAATAACTTATTTTCTGCTACAGCAAATTCGAAAGTTGTTTGTATCCAACAAATGTAATGCACATTATATGTAACTCTTCACCATAACAGATTATATAAGAAAGTCAAACTTAAATATATTCAGAAAGTTTATGTTTTAAATTTCAATACTATCTTTGTTATTTTCAAAATAAGATAATTAGTTAACAGGAACAAAAGAGAAGTGAGTGTGTGTGTGTGTACGTGCACACACATGCATGCTGAGGACCAGCCTCAGCCTCAGCTGCTTGTGCATTTCTACATACATGGTACAGTGACTACATTGCAAGCACATTTAATCATTAAATCAGTGCTTTTCTCACACAAACTTCCACAGCATAGGTCACCTGGGCAAAATCTTGCCATTACAACAAGTGGCATAAGAACAAAGAAGTGCTAAACAAACCAGACTATTCTTAACTCCTAGCTGCTGTTTGTTGCTGAGCAAGTGTTTTTCTGAGCTCTTTCTAAACATCTTTTGTAATAGAAGTGACCCTCCTATTTCAGAGGGTCTCTAGCCTCTATCATAAACTGTGCAAAGCACCTGTAATCTCCCTATCAGATTCCAAGGATTCATGTCCACGTGACCAAGTCTTTCTAGAAAAGGAAGTTACTATGAATCCAGTAGCTTCTCTAGGGCCTGATTCCTTTATGACTGCAACACTCTGGGGGCAGAGTATGAAAACTCAAACAATTCCTGATATTGTTTGATATCCATGAAATGAGTAAAGTTTTTCAGGGTACTATTAGCACAAAAGGCCTTATAAATTTAATTTCTTGTTCAGATAATTCAGGGTTCACTGCCTTTACCATCAAGAGGAATGCATCCTCCATAGTGGTTGTTTCTGAGCCATTTCCTTATCTCCCAGTCCCCCTAGAAATCTTACCAGTCACATTAACTTGAGTTGAATTAGGAAAAAGATGGAGTCCCAGTAAGAAATAAAGCAGGCAGACATCTAAGAAAAAGCAATGTGAACTGGTAACCCAGAGATGTGTTCTCCAGGATGATGGCACTCTGCTGGAACTGTGTCAAGCAGCTGCTTCCACAAGCATGTCATACCTGAAGGGTGTTTGTGTTTCTACAGATATGTCATTACTGATAATGTGTGTGGGCACAGGATTAAAATCACTTATATTTTTCTTGAGGCATGTGATTATCATTCTTGTCTTCAACTTCTTACTGAGAAATATTGATGACTCAATTCACATATGATATATATATATATATATATATATATATATATATATATATATATGTCTCCAGTTGCTACTGTTAAATGACAGAAATATGTTTTCTTTGAATGACTCAATGGAAATGCAAAAGTCTTGAATAAATCTTCCCCTGCTTTGCTACTATGTCTAAACTTAGATACCCTTAAGGGAATCTATATAGCTTTCACAATGTTGATAAGACAAAGGTAGGGCAAATTTTTTGAATAATATTTCTAATTTTTAAAAGTAGGCGTTGAATTTTGTAGTTGTGTGTTTCCCCAGAAGACAGATATTTTGTTAGCTTCTGTCTATATAACAATTTCGTTTAGGAAAAATAAATAACAATGGTATAATTATGAACTTTCTAGATAGTTTATTGGCTTCATTAAAATTATAAAACAAAGCACTGAAGATTTTCTTTTCTTTTTAATTAAATTTTTATATTTTATATTAATTATAGTTTATTCACTTTGTATCCCAGCTGTAGCCCCTTCCTTCCTCCCCTTCCAATCCCACTCTCCCTCCCTCAAATCCTCTCATACCCTTCTCCAAGTCCACTGATAGAGGAGGTCCTCCTCCCCTTCCATCTGACCCTAGCTTATCAGGTCTTGTCAGAACTGGCTGCATTGTTCTCCTCTGTGGCCTGGCAAGGTTTCTCCGCCATCAGGGGAGGTCTTCAAAGAGCCAGCCACTAAGTTCAGGTCAGAGATAGTCCCTGTCTGCCTTACTAGGAAACTCACTTGTATACTGAGCTACCATGGGCTACACCTGAGCAGGGGTTCTAGGTTATATCCATGAATGGTCCATGGTTGGATTATCAGTCTCAGAAAATACCCTTTTGCCCAGATATTTAGGTTCTGTTGCTCTCCTTGTTGAGCTCCTGTCTCCTCCAGGAATCTTAGGAAAGAAGTGGGAGATAGATTTACTTTTTCTTAATTCTGGTCTCTGCCCTCAAAACTGTCATTCTGTTTTTGCCTTTCCAACTCTATGAAAACTGAAGACATCATAGCCTCCCAACCACTGAGAACAATGTTCTATTTATGAAACAACCAAGCTATTTAACATTCTTTTCCTGTTTACAGTAAGCTGTAAAGGAAGTAGACCATGGTCTTTGACTTCTCTGGTGTCTGTATGTAATGACCTCACATTCACATTTTCTCTTAATGATCCCCTATCAATAAGGACACTGGATTTGGTGCAAAAAGCAAAGACTGAAATTAACTTTTAACAAGTATATGTACTTTCAACTCTGTAATTTACCTGCTCCATACCAAGAACCCAAGCAATCAGTCCACTTGCGTGGGGTACACTACTGATTTTTATTTCAGAAAGTTCAGTATGTTGTTTGTCATTACAAAACAGTTTGTCCAGTGTAAAACTTGGAAGTGAATTTATATTTGATTCTGCAACTAATGTTCCATCTCTCCCTGGGTCCACTGTAGCTCTTGTTCCTGGGTCATCTTGCTAATCTTGAGAGTGCTTGACTTCTGTGACTATTTTCTCATATCAGCACATGGTGTTCTGAAATTTTCTGCATACCATCAAATGCATCCTGCAGTAGGAGTAGGGTTTCTTAATAGGACATACTTCAGGAGCTCTGGACTTGCCAGAGATGAAAATTCTTCATTTTTTCTAACTAATAATTATGGGAATGAATGTAATTTTGCATTTTCTCAAAAACAAGTTATTTTGTGGCAACTATAGACTTCTTTTTATTTGCTTTTTCTTCCATTCTCTTTAATCAACTGGAAACTGATCCTGGAGCCTCCAATACACTAAGCATGTGCTTTATCACTGGGAGAGGCATGGCAACACATGTAATCTTAGCATTCAGTCCTCAGGACGGTCTCTGCAAGCTCAAGACAGACTGATATATACAGAAAATTTGAGGCTGTCCAGAATTATGTACTGAGACCCTGCCTAAAATAAATTGATAAATAATTCACAAGATAAGGAAGGAGTCAGTATCACACAGTTTTCTTTTGAGTATGAGTTTCATACTTATGATTTTTATTATTTTTCCATCCAAAGACAGTAAAAATAATCTGTATTCCTCTACATTGTAATTGCTGTGCATCAATCATACTTCTAACTAATGCTACCGTTGACTATGTGACACAACACCTAGACTCTGCTTCAGGTTCTTACCACACAGAGATGCAGCTCAGTCCCTGTGTCTAATGAATAAGTACTGAACTGCAATTGCATGATTTCTAGGCACTGTTGCTATCCTAAGTAATTTAAAAACTCATCCACAAAACCTTCTACACAATGTCATAGAGAAGATATGCTTATTATATTTTTCTCTTTCTAATCCATTCAACTGAGAGTAAATAGCTTACTATTGTAGAGCTGGCCTGTGCCTGAACTAAGATGCATTTTCAAGCCTATTTAAATATTTGATCTGTCATCTTAAAAATCACAGTGTTCTGTGAGTGGCCTTGGGCTACATAATATTTCTTGGGTCAGGTCTCATGTATTTGTTGTATATTGAAAGTTTTTGGTGCAATAATTTATTTTTGGGATACGAAGACTTTACAGTATCCTAGATTTTACATTATACAATGCTACGCTGTATTATTTCCATTCATTCAAAATTAAAGTTTAATAATATCCATAGATATATGTGAAGTGAATTCTTACTCATTTTTCACTCTTTCTTTGAGTATTCCCCCAAACTTACTTTCCTATTCAAGAAGTATTTATGTGTTGAGATGTTTGTGATGATCTTCATTCTTCTATAATAAAGATTTTTGGCAATTCTCATGTGCAAGTGACTATAATAATTGCTAGAATTAAAATAAATTGTGTACCATTATCTCCACTCTGGTGGATTCTATTTAAAAATGGCGTGGAGACTCCACAAAAGACTGACATTGGATTCCACAAGTGGAGGAGACACTGGAATGGTTCTAATACCGTGCGAATGTCAAAGCAAAGTACAGCTTCTTGTAAAATGACATTTTGATTTACCAGATAAGAGATGTATGACTAAGAAAGCCAGTATACATGAACAGGTATGGCTATGTGTTTTGGATCCTAAATACTGTAGGAGAAAAGTTAAAGATTTACCATGTTGGCGGTTCAAAAGATGGCTTAACAGTGAATAGTGCATTCTGTGCTTGTACAGACCTTAGTTTTATCCTCGCACAAATATCAGGGGCCTCACAGCATCCTATAATTTCAGCTTCAGAGGACCCAAACCTCTAGTTTCTGAGAGCAACAGTATAGCCATGTAAATACCACTACACAGGTCCATGCACATACATTTAATTAAAAATAATAAATCTTTAAATATGTTTAGAAAGTACCATATATTCATGTTCATAACACTAATTTATAATTTCATAACACTAATTTATTAATTGTTATTGGTTTTCAATCATTATATCACTTTGAAAAAGGATAGAAACAAATTCAATGTTTCTTGTGAGTTCATAGAAAGTAATTCATTTTTATTTTGGGGAACAAAATACTAAAATTATCAATGCTAAATTTTATGTTAAAATCTGAAAGATTACCATGTATTTTGAAGAACACTAGGCAGAAAATCACAGAAGAGGCAAACTGAGAGTTAAACAAGTGAATTATGATTCATTTTTTGCCAACTTAGTGAATGTGAACTGTGAGCTAAGTTACTCTTTTAGGGAGTAGTCTTTAACGTGCTAAATGATTCAGTCTGAAAAGCTATTGCTTAGTTATCTATTGTTCTTGAACTATTTCAAATAAAACAATACTACCGAGGGTTTTTGTGAATAGTGTTGCTATATAACTACTTTTAACTTTAAGTATATTCATGCTCCATCACAGAAGGTTAGTAGATTACTACAGATTCATTTGTATTGGTGTTTACCTTTGACATTTGTAGTTTATTGTTTATACCTATGTTTTATGCCAGATTCCGTGATAGTTGTCAGGCCATATTCTCACTTCTTTTCTGAAGTCAACATTCTAATGATGAGTAGTTAGCTGCTACTTCAGCCATTGTCTGGCATCTATAAAATCATTCCTAACGGTCAAATGTATCAAGGCCCAAATCAAGGAATAGTTGTTACCATCATATTACTACTGTCTGTTCTCTACTTCTTTTGTATTATTGATAGTTATTTTTAAAAAAAAAGATAGTTTGATTGGAGAAGTTAAATAAATCACATTTTGAAAACTATTATAAATGTAATGGCTATATTTGATAGGATTCTAGAGACAGCCAGTAATTTTGATTGCAATGCCTTCACAGTTTTTATCTACCTTGAAGATAAAGAGGACACCCAGACCTTCTTTTAACTTTTATAGCAACGCTTTTAATCTCAGTGGTAATGAGACATTTAATAGAAAAAGAATTATATAAATTTGCTAAAATTCAGTGTTGCTGTAACATATACATTCTTGTATACATTTTCACTTGTGATCCAGAACTATGAATACTTACCTAAATATTTCAAGGTTTTATATTGTTGTTGTTGTTATTGGTTTTCTGTTTTATTTTCTGAGAGGTTTCACTGTGTAGTCTTGGCTGTCCTGGACTCACTTTGTAGACCAGGCTGTCCTGGAACTCAGAGAAATCCACCTGCCTTTGCCTTCCTAAGTGCTGGGATTACAGGTGTATAGCATCATGTCTGATATTTTAATTCTTTAAAAAAATGTCAAAAATATTTTATGGGCCGTGGAGATAGGAATCTTCATTCTCTTCTGTTCCTATTTTTCTTAGGTTTTGTCTTTGCATGGTGTCTTGGATTTCTTGGATGTTTTGTGTCAGGAAAATTTTAAATTTAATATTTTCTTTGACAGATACATTGATTTCTTCCATTGTATCTTCCACACCTGAGATTCTTTCTTCCATCTCTTGTAGTCTGTTGGTTATGCTTACCTCTGTAGTTCCTGATTTCTTCCCTAAGTTCTTCCTCTCCATGATTTCCTCCATTTGTGTTCTATTTAGTTTTTCCAATTCTATCTTCAGATCTTGAACTGTTTCGTTGATCTCTGTCACCTGTCTGACTGTATTTTCCTGTTTTTCCTTTAACACCTTCACCTGTTTGTTTGAACATTCCTGTTTCTTTTGTTTCTTTCAGTGATTTAATAATTTCCTCTCTGAAGGCCACAAACTGGATGCATCTTCCTTTATTCCTTTACTAATGGCCATACTCTGTTTGAGTTTATCTTCCTCTAGCTTTATTTGTAATAGCCTGAATCTGGAAACATCCCAGATGTCTCTCAATTGAAAAATGGATACAGAAATTGTGGTATAATTACACAATGGAATACTACTCAGCAATTAAAAATAAGAAAATCATGAAATTTGCAGGCAAATGATGGGAACTAGAAAAGATCATCTCGAGTGAGGTATCTCAGAAGCAGAAAGACATATGTGGTATATATTCACTTATAAGTGGACATTAGACATATAATATAGGATAATCGTACTAAAATCTTTTAGAAAGGCAAACAGGATAGACATTGGAAGAGGATAAAAACAAGGAATAAGACAGGGGCCCACCACAAAGGGCCTCTGAAAGACTCTACCCAGCAAGTATTAAAGCAGGTGCTGAGACTGATAGCCAAACTTTGGGCAGAGTGCAGGGAATGTTATGAAAGAAGGGGGAGATAGAAAGATCTGGAGGGGACTAGAGCTCCACAAGGAGAAAAACAGAACCAAAAATGTGGGCACAAGGAACTTTTTCGAGACTGACACTCTAACCAAGGATCATTCATGGAGATAACCTAGAAATCCTGAACAGATGTAGCCATAGCAGCTCAGTCTACAAATGGGCTCCCTAGTAAGGGGAACAGAGACTGTCTCTGACATGAACTCAGGAGCTGGATCTTTGATCACCTTCCTGGAGGGGGAAAAACTTACCAGGCCACAGATGAAGAAAATACAGACCTTGCTGATGAGACCTCATAGACTAGGGTCAGAGGGAAGGGGAGGAGGACCTCCCCTAATAGCAGACTGGGGGATGACATGGGAGGAGAAAGGGAGGGAGGGCACAATTGAGAGGGAATGAGATGGGGGCCACAGCTGGGATACTTAGTGATTAAACTGTAATGAATTTAAAAAAAAGAGAAATATCAAATATGCGTAAAGTTGCTATGAACATAGCTGAGCAAATGTCCTTTTTGTATGGTGGAGCATATTTCCAATGTATGCCCAGGAATAGTAAAACTGGGTCCTGAGGTGTGCCTATTCCCAGATTCCTGAGAAAGCATCAGATCAATTTATAAAGTAATTGTACACATTTGTACTCCCACTAACAATGGAGTTTTACTTTTTTTCATAGCCTTGCCACCATGTGTTGTCATATTAGCTTTTAGCCACTCTTACAGGTGTAAGATGGAATCTCAGAGTCATTTTTATTTGCATTTTCTTGATGATTAAGGATGTTAAGCATTTCTTTAAGTGCTTCCCTTCTCCAACATTCAAGATATCAAAGCAAATGCTGAGACTCATATCCAACTTTGGGCAGAGTGCCACAGAGGAAGACAATGCAGCCAGTCCTCTGGGACCTGATAAGCAAGGGTTAGATGGACTGGGAGGAGGACTCCCCCAATCAGTGGAGAGGAGGAGGGGCAAGGGAAGAGAAGAGAAAGGCAGGATAGGATTGGGAGAGTTCAAGGAGAGGTCTACAGCTGGGATACAAAGTGAACTAATAGTAATTAATAAAAAAAGAAATTCTCAGTTTAGCTCTGTCACAATCTGGTGCTTTCTCAGAAAATTAGGATTAGTGCTGCCTTAAGATCCAACTGTACCACTCCTGGACATATATCCAAACGATGCTCAACCATATGACAAGGACATTTGCTCATCTATGTTCGTAGCAGCTTTATTTGTAACAGCCAGAATCTGGAAACAACCCAGATGTTCCTCAGCTGAAAATTGGGTACAGAAATTGTGGAATGGAATTCTACTCAGCAGGTAAAGCAAGTAACCAGCTGACAGGGATTAACAGAATAAATAAAGGTATTTTGAGAGAAGGGTGTTTAAGACAGCATGGATAATAATAATAATAATAATAATAACAAAAACAATAGCTTTTTAGCTCTTTTGCTCTTTGGCTTTTTACAGTTGGCTTCTTCCTCCTGGGTTGTCAGGTGAGCTAGGAGGCCTTTTCCTCCTGGGAAATTAGAGGAGCTACCTGTTTTTTGGCTTTTTCCTTCCGGGAAAGGAGCTCAGTCGGAAGGCCTGCTGGGTGCTTTCTCTGCCTCTCTGAGTTAGCAGGTTTTTAATTCAGCATCTGGCTCTAAATTCTTCATTGGGAGAATCAAACGGTTTTGATGTTTTTATTTTTTTATTTTAATTTTCATTAATTACACTGTATTCACTCTTTATCCCCCCAAACCCCCTCCTTCCTCCCCTCCCAATCCCAACCTCCCTCCACTTTCTCCACACATGCCCCTCCCCAAGTCCACTGATAGGAGAGGTCTTTCTCTCCTTCCTTCTGATTCTGGTCTATCAGGTCTCATCAGGAGTAGCTGCACTGTCTTTCCCTGAGAAGGTTGATCCCCCCTCAGAGGGAGGTGATCAAAGAGCAGGCCAATCACTTCATGTCAGAGACAGTCCCTGTTTCCATAACTATAGAGCCCGCTTGGACACTGAACACCATGGGCAACATCTATGCAGGGATTCTAGTTTATCTCCATCAACTGTGCTTGGTTGGATTATCAGTCTCAGAAAAGATCCCTGTGCCTGGATTTTTTGGTTCTGTTTCTCTCCTTGTGGAGCTCCAGGTCTTACTATATTCTAGTTCTTTCATGAAATTCCCTGCACTCTGCTCAAAGGTTGGCCATAAGTCTCAGCATCTGCATTGATGCCCTGCAGGGTAGAGCTTTTCAGAGGCCCTCTGAGGCAGACTCCTGTACTGTTCTCTGTTTTCTCCTTCTTCTGATGTTCATCCTATTTGCCTTGCTGTACAGGGTTTGAGCATTTAGCCAGAGTCCTTCTTCTTGATTAGTTTTTTTTTAGGTGTACAGATTTTAGTAGGTGTATCCTATATTATATGTCTAATATCCACTTAAGAGTGAGTATGTTTCTGTTGTGCTGGAGATAAGATTCTATCTATCTCCCAGAAAGTTAAAAACTGTAAACAGCAGATCTTTCTTGAAGAAATTTGCAGTACATTTTGTTGAGGCAGCAGACCATGCTGTGTATTATTTGCTGTGTTTACAATGACCATTCTTATACATTAATGTGTAATGAAAGGGTATGAAGTATAAGTGGCATAAAGAATAAAAGGGCGTAAAAAATCTGGCAGTCCCATTTCTTATGATAATATTAGAACTACTAATATTAGATGTGTTCATAGCAATAAACACAGTACTTAAAATAATTTATAATGTATCAAGAGCATGAATGATTTCTATGGAGAGGAAAATCTCCCGGCACATACTGAAAATATTAATTTGAAAGCATCCCTATTATTTTTTCCCACACACACACACACCAGTCTTGTCTCACACCACATGGGACTGGCTACTCTTGCTTCTGTCGCTCCCTCCTCCTCCTCCTCTTCATCTTCCTCCTTCTCTTTTTTATTGATTCTCAGACTCAAACACATGACCTTGTATACAGTAGGCAAGTTCTGTAAGATTGAGCCACATTTCCAGCCCTGATTTCTAAATTTATAGTTATATTTTGTTAAATAAGAACACAAGCCATTTTCCAAGTTGTACAACCTTGAACTAAATGCTTTCTGGTGAAGGAATTGTCTCTCAGGAAATATGAAACATGGTGTTTTGGAAATTTATAACTCATTCATGATTTCAGTTTTTTTTCACTAGATTTGATTTTTGTGCTTGTGCCTTACACAGGAAAAATTAAGGAGCTGTCTGAGAATATTTGATTTCATTTCACATAAATGAAAAGTAGAATATACAGTATTTTCAGATTTATATGACTATATATACATATATATGTATTTATATTTTAAAATATACAGTCCCTTCTTACAGAGATAATAATGCAGATAAAAATGCAGAGAAAACCCAAGAGATTCAGATAATATCTGGAAGACTTTAAATGAATACTTTTTAATCTGGAATAAATAATTCCACTTTATCTTTGAATCAGGCCCTTGAAGCACCATGTATTATGCAACACAGATCATGAATGATCTCATTGGAGGAGTGATCTTAGTTACAATAAGGGATTAAACAAAGGGCCATTGAGATATTTCTCTAAGGAGAGAACTGTCATTGAAAATAGTTTTTATCCCCGCACAGATGGGGCCCATGATAGCTCGGTGTAGGACTGAAGACCCTATTCAGGGAAACAAGGACTGTTTCAGTCATGATCTTGATGGCTGACTCTTTGACCCTCCCCCATACATGTCAGGGAGTGACAGACTGGCTAGATCCCAAAGGAGGACATTGCAGCCAGCCCTGAGGGTTGGATGGAAGGGAAGGAGGTCCTCCCCTGTTGGTGGACTTGGAGGGGGCGGGGAGGAGGGAGATGAGGGAGGGAGTGAGAGGGTGGGAGGGAATGAGGGAGGGGGCTACACCTGGGATTCAAAGTACCTAACCTGTGATTGAGATAAAAATAAATAAATTAAATTAAAAAAATCCACAACTTAAAAAATAAAGAAAATAGTTTTTATATACACATTAAATAGGACCAGTTTAAAATTTGTATGAAGTATAAAAATATAGGGTCTGTGTTTAATAGAATTTGTCAAGTCACTCAAGGGGAGAACATTTATTTCATTCAACCTGATTTTTAAGTATAATTTTCATTGTAATTGCAGTATGTTCGTATTTCTCTGTTTTTTTACTTACAGTTTTGTTTTGAGGCAGAATCTCAGCATGTAACTCTAGTCTGTTTTAATTGTAAAGTTCTCATACCTCAGTATCTCCAATAACATGATTACAGACATACACCAACATATCCAACATGATATAATTTTTAAACTGGCACAGTGAAAAGCGTTTGAATGTGAAATTGTAAGTAAAAAAATTCTCCCTGATGTCTGGTCTGTGACAAGATGAACATAGCATATTGGCTACTTTCCCAGAGTTTAGCTTTGGATATGCCACAAAAACAAGAGGTAGGTTGACAGATCTCAAAATATTGAAACCTTGCAGAAACCTTCTCCCCTGCTCCATAAGAAGAGGGCCAGGGACAGGCATAGAGAAAAAAGGTCATCACTAATGTGTGGTTATCATGTAATAATTGTGTGATGTTTTCACTTACCTCCTGTCCCATACATAGAATAACTCAGACACTAGAGAGAAGAGGGAATTAGTAGATGAGTGAGCTATGTCGTCAAGGGTAAATAAGAAGTAAGTGTAGAAATTCAGTACTTGAAATTTGAATAATTTCTGTCTTTAATTTTCTATGTCTTTGCTTGTCTATGGTTTAGAACACATATAGGTAAACGTTTACAATTAATAAAGAAATTCATCTAAGATGCAGTATAAAAACGAGCATACAAAAATCATTAGCACTAATACATGCTGATGGTAAAATCTGAAATATAAATAAAGAAAATTCAAATGTAATAGCTAAAATTTTTGTTAGCCAAAGAGATGTCTGTTTCTAAAATAAAAAAGTGTAAAATAGTGATGAAATAAAAAAGAATTTTAAATTATGGGATAATTCACTTGTTAGTATTTATTTTAAAATGCCATGGATATACAGATCTGATATGGAAGAGATTTTTTTACCCTGAGGGGAGGGAAGTGGATGAGAATTAGGGCCTGACTGAGCCATGGAGGCAGACAGACAGAGAGGCAGAGGGACAGAGATGGCAGAGAGGGTACCTCAGCAGAGCAACAAAAGCAGAGATAAGCAAGAGTTGAAAAGAGAGAGACATGTGGATCAGGAGAGAAACAGGGGCAGAGAGAGTGCAAGAGCAGAGAGAGAGCAGAGAGTGAGAGCAGGAGTGAGAGAGGGGAGTGAGGGAGAGAGAGAGGAGAGAAAATGGTAGTAGTAACAGACCAGTTATATTTGAAGGACCTGGCCCAAGTGATGTCATAGTATATAACTGGTGACATAGGACATTGTCAGAATCCTAAAAGTCCTTTGACCCTCCATGGCAGGCCAGTTGAATTGCCGGCACAACATATCATTCTTCCATTTTCGTTTAATTAAAAAATGAGGAGCTAGGAGGTATGGCAAGGTGAGAATGAGTATATTGGACTGTTTCTCATGAAGGACAAGTTAAAGCATATAAATGTAGGTTCATTGGAAGCAGCTCTTTGTCTCCATGAAAAGGTGTAAGAGAGAAAGAGAGAGACAAAGAGGAAAAAAGTTAGAGCACCAAAATGTCCAGATTACATGGTGAGGAGGAAGGGCAACTCCTGCCCTGGAATGTTCAAGGTAGAGGGTGGGGTTTGCCAGCCATGCCCAGTAGCAGATAAGTGGAAAAGTACAATACAAAATCAAAACTTTGACACCCCAGAAAATGAAAAATCCCTGCATACAGTGTGTGGAAAAATAGAATATATTATTATTAAATAATTGTTATCTCCAAATCTTAGATTCTTGTGGTTATACATATGTAAATACATATAAATAGTATATATATAAATTGATACAAATATCAATTAATATAAAATATATTTTTTATTTTATATTAATTACTGTTTATTTACTTTGTATCCCAGTGGTAGCCCCTCCTTCATTCCCTTCTAATCCCACCTTCCCTCATCTCCTCCCTGCCCCTCTCTAAGTCCACTGATAGGGGAGGTCCTCTTCCCCATCCATCTGATCCTAGCTTATCAGGTCTCACCAGGACTGGCTGCAATATCCTCCTCTGTGGCCTAGGTAGGCTGCTCCTCATATGGGGGGCGGGTGGGAAGGTCAAAGAACTAGCCACAGAGTTCATCCAGAGACAGTCCATGTTCCCCTTACTAGGGAACCCACTTGGATACTGAGCTGCCATGGGCTATGTCCGAGCAGGGGTTCTAGGTTATATCCATGCATGGTCCTTGGTTGGAGAATCAGTCTCAGACAAGCCCCTCTGCCCAGATATATTTGGTCCTTGTGGAACTCCTGTTCTCTCCAGGTCTTACTAACTCTCTCTTCTTTCATATGATTCCCTACACTCTGCCCAAAGTTTGGCCATGAGTCTCAGCATCTGCTTTAATACACTGCTAGTAGAGTCTTTCAGAGGCTCTCGATGGTAGGCTCCTATCCTGCTTCTCATTTTCTCCTACTACCAAAGTCCATCCCATTTGTCTTTCTAAGTAAGGATTGATCTTCTTACCCTGGGTCCTCCTTCTTGTTTAGCTTCTTTAAGTGTACAGATTTTAGAATGTTTATCCTATCTTACAGGTCTAGTACCCACTTATAAATGAGTATATACCATGTGTATCTTTCTGCTTCTGGGATACTTCACTCAGGATGATCTTTTCTAGGTCTCATCATTTGCCTGCAATTTTCCTTGTTTTTAATTGCTGAGTAGTATTCCATTTTGTAAATGTACTACTACAATTTCTGTGTGCATTCCTCCATTGAAGGACATCTGGGTTGTTTCCAGGTGCTGGCTATTACAAATAAAGCTGCTACAAACATGTTGAGCAAATGTCCTTGTTGTGTACTTGAGCATATTTTGGATATATGCCTAGGGGTAGTATAGCTGGATCTTGAGGAAGCACTATTCCTAATTGTCTGAGACATCACCAGATTGATTTCCAATATGGTTGTACAAGGTTACATTCCCACCTGTAATGGAGGAGAATTCCCCGTTCTCCACAACCTCTCCAGCATGTGTTGTCACTTGAGTTTTTGATCTTAGCCATTCTGATGGGTGTGAGGTGAAATCTCAGGGTCTTTTTTATTTGTAGCTCCCTTAATAAATTTATTAATTTATTAAGAGCCTGTGCTGTTGGTGTTCTGTTCAGGAAGCTGTCTCTTATGCCAATGAGTTCTAGGGTCTTCCTCATTTTTTCTTATAACTGATTTAATGTGTCTGGTTTTATGTTGAACTCTTTGATCCACTTGGACTTTAGTTTTGAGCAGGGTGATAAATATGGATCTATTTTCATTTTTCTGCCTGTAGACATCCAGTTAGACCAGCACCATTTGTTGAAGATGCTGTCTTTTTCCACTGTATGATTTTAGCTCTTTTGTTAAAAATCAGGTGTGCATAGTTTTGTGAGTTTCTTCCTAAGTCTTAAATCTGATTCCATTGACCAACCTGTCTATTTCTATGAAAATACATTTTAAAGATATGGTTCCAGATTATTTAGAAAAAGATTCTTAGTCTAAAATAGTCTGAAAGTTGTTGTGAGCCTTATATTCCTTTTGAAAACATTTATATACATTTTAAAAGGACAGAAAAATGACATATGCTCATATATTCTCAAGTATTTTCCAAGGATGAAAAGAGTCTCTCATTTTCTAACATAAAAATTTAATTTTGTTGAAATTTATTTTGACCCATACATAGGTAGTATTCTTAATTTACCATATGCTGTTTTCTTTGCACACTGTTTTGGGTTTCAACCATTTAGATGATTGTGCACGTGCATGCAAGCAATGTATTTCTTATTTCTTTCTGTACAATCATAGATTAATTACTATGTTACAGTTTTTGTGTATTTTAGTGATAATTAAGATAAAACAATGAACTTGAAGATTTTCATGCTTTTTCCATCAATATAGAAAGCTTTCCAGAGGGAAATAGACATCCAAAAGTGTAGGTATGGTTGGGATTAAGGACAGTGTCAAGATCAAGAAAATGTCTAAGTATGGGAGGGAGAGTATATATCTACAGAAATACAGAAAGCTTGAGTAAAAACAGTGAGGGACCAAGAGAAATATTTTAGCCTAATTTTTTTATACCATATCTTATTGTTTAATAAAAATGACCAGGAAGATAAGAAAAACACAAAAGAACCCATATGTAAAATTACGAACTTTTGAGGCATTCCCTTATGACTTAAAATAGTGAATACTCATCCATATTTTAAGAAAACTTTTTAAAGTCTCCAAAGAGTCCAATAAGCTTTGAAGATGAAAAATAATGAACAATGATATTACAGAGTTTTTCTTGCTATTCTCAAGATAAGTAAGGTAGTCTATATCACTTGATAAGAGCAATATTATAGTAATGCCATTTATAATAGTTTTATAACATATCTGAAAATTGGAACACTAATGATCTGAAAAAATGAACTGCATGTTTATTTCATGTTCCTGGTTTATTCCTATTTTTTCTCAGATATATTAGTGCTTAGACTTGAGAAAAGTGACTTACAGATGAGCTGTGAAGTGATATGCTTGGATATCTTAGGAGGGTTTTCATTGATATGATAAAACCCTATGAACAAACAATTTGGAGAGATAAAAAGGAGATAATAAAGGAGATAAGAGATAAAAAGATAATATTTGTCAAAGTTTTATGACACAAAAATGTAAAATAACAAATTACTCAACGGAAGAAAAATTAAAATCAAAAAATAAGAAAAAAGGAAGGAAGGAAGGAAAAGAAACACCAGAAGATTATATAATAATTCAGTCCTAAGGTGTTGTTTTAGGGTACTCTTTTAACCTAAGCAGAATTTCTAACTTAAAACAAAGATGTCAAAATCATCTTCTATAGAGTAAGATGATAAGTCCAATCAAGAAATGTTTATAGAGATAAGTTTGGCCTTAACATGAGAGAGGGCTCAAAGGGGGTTTCTCTCAAGCTGACACTGGCCAGCAGACAAATAGCTGATATAGGTGAAGCTGGGCTTTCACATTCAAAGAGCAAGCCATTTGCATCCAGAGATATGTGTGTGAGCAAAAGACGAACAATAATGACTCTGGAACAGCTTCATTTTCTGAAGAAAGCAGACTTATGCCACCTTTTACCTTCCCTGAGTTATGATTGCACAGACCCCTGAAATGTTTTCCCATTCCAAATGCATTTGAATGGCAGTAGATAAATACTGCTCCCTTGAGTTCAAACATTTCATGCAAAATGTTGAGGATTAGGAGCCAGGTATTTGTTAGCCTTCTTATATGTACTGCTATTTAAGAAAGACAAAAAGACAATTTAAGAAAAACCATATTTTTCTGTAAATCATTATTCACCTATGCATTCACAGATTACATGAAAGTATAAGGCAAAATAACATATTTTAGACATGTGAAATTTTCATTTAAGATTAGGATAATATTACCCTGGTCATATATAAAAATTTAAATACATACAGATCATTATAAAATTTGAATCATCTATCAAATTCTATATCCCTATTTTTATACCACATATTAATGCTATAGCATAATAGAAAAACATGCTAACTTGTCAGTAATATTTATTTTTTGTAGATACACCTTACTTAATATATATATATTTTATACTCCCTTAAAGATACTACCACTTAATTAAACAATTTACAACTGAAAATAGGTCTAGCAGTTATGGGAAGGAAATATGAGCAATTATTTCTTTCATTTCCTCCATATTCCAGAAAAATAAATTTCAAAAGGGCATTATAAACTGGCAGAGTATGTTTATGTTCTGCATCAAACCAGGGTTTGATTTTATAAATGCAGTTACACCAGCGCAGGTGACCATCTCTTCAGTGCCAGGTGCCTTCAAGCTGCGTTAGCTGGGCTAAGTAGTTGTGACAGAGTCCTTACAGCTGCAAATCTAAATTATTCACTTCTTTTTCCTTTGAGAGGAGATATTTTCTGAGGTCTGTTCCAGAGATACACTCAATACAATCACAAGGAGAAATAGTTAGAAAGGTGATTATTGTTCAGAGCTGTACTTCTTAGTCTCTTTCTTCTCATGAAAAACTTTATTCAAGTGCATTCCTTGGGGCCATGACTTCTGCTTCCATCTAAGCCTACAGGAGCATCAGCTGATTGGAAAAATGTATCAATAAATTCTAAACAAATGCAATGGCTACAATAAATAGGTTCACTTTTTACAGTGCAATGTTAACATCAGTTATTTCAAATAGATATTTAAGCCCCTTTTTTGACTGTTTATTGCAGTTGCTTTGGTGGAGTGCTGATCAGTGTATTGAGCCAGGTATTTGTGCAGGCTTTCTGCCCTTGCAAGCTGTAGGAATTGGGACTCTGATTAATGATGGCCACAGCTCTCAATCCAGTGCTGACATTTGTCTGTAGTTTTATGGCAGGGTGTTGGATTTGGTCTATTAAATTTCTTTCTTTTTCCATTTTTGTGCATGAAAATGAAATATTCTGAATTACTTCTGACCAATAGAAGATCATTCTGGATGTGTCTTGGCTCTTTCCAATGGAAATGGGAGCCCTGACTCTTGGGTTTATAGGAGACTGCATTCTGAGACAGTGCAGTTCCATTTCTTATTCATTTGTCTCACTGCTATTCATGTTCATTGTTTCTGCTTTTATGATTCCTATCCTCATTATTCAGGCTAAGAGAGGCTCTTTTTATTTATATTTTGATTTTCATATATTTTTTGTTGAATATTCCTTCAGACTCACCTATGCATTGTTCCTAAACCTGTTTTAAGTCTCCTCTTGCTTAAAACTTGATAGCTTCCTCCCTTTAATTATAATTGTTATATATATTTATATAAATACATATACAAGCATATATATATATACTTGTACATGTAGTCATGCATAAATATATGAATACATCCTGATTCTTTTTTATGTTTATGTATATATGGTTTCAGGGTTAACTACTTTATTTTGTATAACAAAGGGATAAGGGGGGTCATGCCTAGGGAGGGGCTAATTCTTCCTCACCCAGTTTTTGTAAGATGCTCATTGTTCTCTGTTGGTGGAACAGTGGAAAGTCATCCACTCTCATATCAATCATTAACATATCTACTGATATTGTCATTGTTTCAGTATTGTTTATGAAGAGAGACTAGGGGAGACAGTTGTATATATTCAGCTTCTTGGTATTCTTCCTCATTAAAGAAAACAAACAAACAATCAAACAAACAAAACCCTCCAAAAGAAAAAAAAACATTTTTTCTAATTCTTTTTATGTGTTGTAATATGTATTACTCAGCCATTTAAAAAATGACATCAAGAAAACTGCAAATAAATGGATGAACTTTGAAATAAAAAATAAATCATACTGAGAGAGGTAATTCAGACCCAAACAAAACACGGTATGCATTTGCTTATAAGTGGATATTATCTTTTAAGTCAATGATAAACAAGCTAGCAACAATAGAGTCAGAAGGGGTAAATATAAAGTGAGGAATTACTGGTAAAAAGTAGATTTTTTTCAGAAAGGGAAATCGGATAGATATTTAATGATGAATGGGTGGGTTCTAATAAGAGGATCCTATGGGAAGAAAGAGGGAAAGAGGAGAGAGAATTGTGCAAGAAAATATAGACAAAGACACTGAAAATTATAGGGTATTTGAGCGGTACTACAGAAATATAATACAGTAAAAAAAAATTCTAAAATATACATAAATGAAGGTGTTCTACAAAAACTACCAAATAATGGAGAAGACAAAGTTCCCACTGGCCAGCTCTTTTTACCAAATGAATCTTACAATACTGAAGTTGAGTTACATTTAATAATTTTAGGCTAAGGGGTCCAAAGGAAATCCCCAAACTACCCATGTTGTCAAGACTATAGGTTTCTCTTGCTGAAGATAACATATGTAACTCATTGCATATGGAGATATCAAGCTGGTACCTTCATAGCGCCTTCACTCCTGTTTTACAGCGTCTTTGGTATAGAAACGTAATCTGTATGCTACAAACAGATAAATGTAAACACTAACATAGCCACAACACTTTATCCAGTATGGTGTACTAACAACTTATACTACAGTAGTGGCGGCACAAAGCTGTGGGAATAATCAAAAATAACTGTTTTGACTTAAAACTTCACAGATAAAATCCTTACCTAATTTTGCCTGGGTGACCAGGAACTACATAGCCCAGGGACTAAGGTAAAGCCTAATAAAACTGGTTTAAGAAAGAAAAGAAAATGTGTGATGAAATGATTTCTAATGGGTTTCTACTATAATCATAGATTATTATCATGTTCAGTCATTGTCAGAGAAGATTTCTTCTGCAGCAAGTTGGAGCAAATATTAAGACCTAATTCCAAACATTATTCAGTGAATGAGAAATCTTGGAAACAGTCAGCAATAAATGATATGTCTGCATCAACTCTCACCCCACAGTGTTCAGGAAATCCAACAGAAGAGAAGGCAGAAAGAGTTTATGAGCCAGACATAATGAAGAACATCAAGAAAGCAAGGCTATATAAGTTAACATGAGCAAAGCTCATTTGAACTATCAGAGGCAAAAGCAGCCTGATCAGGGCCTGTATGAGTCTGTTCCATGTCCTCTGCATATATATTATTGTTTCGAGTCAAGTGTTTTTATGGGATTCCTGAGAGTACAAAAAAGTGGAGTTATGATTTTTATTCTTTCTCTCAGACACTTTAACTTCTCTTGCTTTTTATATTCCAACTTTGATATTTGACAGTTTTTGTTTGAATATATATTCTTTTTTGTATATATTTAAGTGAAAGAAAGAAAAGGAAATAAAGAAAGAAGAATGAATGAAAAGCTAGCCACTGAGGTAAAGGTTAGCAACTGAACTGTCAACTATACCAGCTGGAAGAGAGAAAATTCGTTTTCTCCAAAGCAGTGACACTGGGTATATCAGCCACTCTAGGCCAGGCCTGCTGTGCAGGAGTGGGTGAACAACATATAATGAACTCAATACGTGGTGTGCGTGTGTGCGTGCGTGCGTGCGTGTGTGTGTGTGTGTGTGTGTGTGTGTATGTGTGTTACAGTCTGGTGGCTTTGTTGTTGTTGTGTTTATATTGCTTTAATTTTGGATATTTTATTTTGTTTTGTTTGTTCTGGAAGATTTTGTTTATGTAATCAGTTTTTGCTTATTGTTTGGAAACAAACTTGAAGTCGGGTTAGCAGGGAGGGGTATCTAGAAGGAGTCAGGGGGGCGAGGAATATGATTAAAGTATATTTAAATTAAAAAACTGTTTTAAATAATAAAATAAATAATTAAAATATTAAGAATTGTTCTCATGTGTGGATCTCATTTATCAAGTAGGCCTGCTATACCACACCACAAACAAAAGTGATAACCCTGGGATTTCCACCCAAAATGCTGCACTCTCAGAGCATTCCCTCTTGGCTATGTATTTTATCATGCATAATGAAGTACATAAACCAACTTCTTTAATAAATAGGCACATCATCTCATACCACATAGGAAAAGGTATACTTGAAAATGAAACTCTGATTGGTCAGCTCCAGTTGTCTGTCTTATGACTCACCACAGGAGCAATACAAGAGCTTTTTCCTAAATCATTTGGTTTCTGTGGCACTCTGTTGTGTTCATAAAACACTGACAAAAAAAACAAATGGAAAGGAAAGCATTTATTTTAGCTTACAATTTACATCCATCAATGGAATAGAGAGCAAGATCAAGACAGGCACAAAAATAGAAATTATATAGGGACATATTTACCAGCTTGCCCTCTTGTTCAGCTTGCCTTCTCATGCCGCCTAAGACGACATACCCAGGTGTGCCACTGCCCACAGTGGTCTCAGCACTAACACATCTGTCATTATGAAAATTCCCCGTATACATGGTCACATGATAATCTGATGGACACAATACCTCAAATGATGTTCCCTTTCCCACCATCATTCTTGGTGTATCAAGTTGACAAATATAAAACAGAATATGTAGGTTGCCGTTAGTGCACAAACAATGTTTGATAACTTTTTTCTCCCTTGAGACATGCCAACAAATGTATATTCATCTCAGCCTGGCATCATGACAGTTCAAAGAAAGGATTCTACCTATGTTTAGCTTTATGAACCAACTGGTTTATTGACAACCTTATTGAAACATGGAAAACTAAGAAACAGTATAGCTCGGAAATGATTCAGCAAACCTCTACAGATGGAGTTTCCTGAAATTTCTAAGAAAAACAAGAAAGAAAGGAAGCAAGCAAACAAACAAAACAACTTTCTCTTTTCAGAGTTAGCTAAGCTAATCTTTGATAGAGTCACCTGCTGAATTTCAGCAAAAGGGGAATATGAAAGAATTAATCAGGAAGAAAGAAAAGTAAAAACCCCAGGAGGGCTTCTCAGAGGTATTTTTAGTTCTGCCTCTAGATGCCTACCTGCTCAATAGAAAAAAGAGTAACCACAGTGAGTGGGCACCACATTTCTATTATGATAGACACTACACCACTGACTTAAATTTCCTCATGCTTTACTATCTTCAAATTCTTCTTTCTGTCCATAGGCCTTAAAATATTCAACTTCATTTTATTCTTCAGTTTTACTATTAGGCCATGGCTTACTTTCAAAAATAAAATGTCAGAATTTCATTTTTATCCAAGGCAGTTAAAATGTTAGTATAAGATATAGATTTTATTCTGCTATATTATATTACATTTATAATTAGAATATTTCAATGTTAAATGTAATCTGGTAGATTTTTAGGTCTTGATAGATTTGTAAGTAGGTAGATTCATAGATAAAGGCAGGCATGGATGTTGGGAACTGGCCCTGAGAAACTTGTGACTTTTCCCCACCCTGCTGCAGCTGGCTGATCAACATCCTGTTTGGCAGTTGCAAAGATGTGAGAACTGTACCATGACTTTTTAGGAGTAACCATTGTCATGACCACAGAATGTTCCAGGCCCTGTGCCGAGAAGATTTTGTAACTTTCCACCCTCACTCACCTGCCTACCCCAACCCCTACCTAAAACCAGCTTTAAAAAACCTGCTTCTGCTTAATAAAATTGGACTCTTGACAAGTGCACATTTGCTTAAGTCCGTTCCTTCTCTTGCCCATCTCTTTCAGGTTTTGGTCCTCCTCGCCCCCATGAATAACTAGGTCCTGTGGGTCGGGACAGGTGGCACCCAGATGTGGGGCTTGAGGCACGGATCATTATCGGACGGACACCCCCTGGATTCATCCGCGGATTAGTATCTGAAAGGTCACCGACTCATTGCCCAGGAGACGGCTAGACCTGGTGAGTACACAGCTTTCACATTCAGTCCCAGCGAGATGGGCCATTCATTGTCTAAGGAGGCCTGTTTTATTAAAGATTTAAAGGCCTATCTCAGAGAGCGAGGAATAAGTGTAAAGAAAAAAGATCTTATACTTTTTTTTTATTTTTGTTGATAAGGCATGTCTATGGTTTATGATTGATGGACCAAACATTCACCCCAAAAAGTGGCAAAAAGTAGGTAGAGAATTAAATCAGAAACTCGCCACAGAAGGTAATGATGCTTTGTCCCCAAATGTTTTCTCCTTCTGGGGCATAATTCGAGACGTGGTCAAGGAAACAGACAATGACTCTGGAAAACGCCACCTTCTCTCTGTCTCCGAATACTGTCTTTCTTCTTCACAACCCAGTTCCCTCCATCCTTCCTGCCCTCCCTCTCGGGCTTCTGCCTCCTTTTCTCTCCTTGATGGCTCTGATTTTCATAATTCTGACCTCTCAGCTTTATCCTCCTCTTCCCTCAGTAGAGACACCTTCCCTGAAGCCCCCTTCTTATGATCCACCACTTCAACTAATTAATCCCGTTGTTCAGGATTCCTCACCCACTAAACCCCCACTTCAGCCCCAGTCCTCTCATCCTGCTGAACCTATTAACCCTGGCGATGTCACCACCCTAGAAAAAGAGGCCTCCCGCTATCACAATCCCGACTGGCTGCCCCTAACTTCTGCAACTCCTCTCCTTCCCTCTGCTCCTTTCTTGATCTTGCCTTCCTTCCCCAATCCTCAGACCAATTCTCTGTCTGAAACCAAACTTCCCTTACCTTCTCAAGTTCGCCATCTTACTGAAATCCTTCAGCTTCAGGAACAACTCTGTCACCTTTCTACTGGCTACTTTACTAGCTTTACACTGCTTACTCCCCTCCCCCCACCTTCTACCACTCGCTTTGCCTTCCCTGTAGCTCGATTACAAAGTAAGTGCAATCCTTCCCCTGCCTCCTCATCCACTTCGTCCCACCCCCTTCTCGTCACCGCAGGCCTCCGCCCGAGCCTCCACCCGCATGGCCGAGCAGGTGCCATCGGGGCGGGCAGGGGATGGAGCACGCACCCACCGTGTCCCTGCCCCCCTTGATGGGCCCGGAGGCATCCCGGCCGCTGCAGCCGCCAAAGGAGCCGGGCTGAGCCGTAGTCCAGCCTAATGGCTCCAAATATGCCTGTTTTAAATGTGGACAGACAGGAGTGCCCCCAAGGGACCATGGGACAGTTCATCAGTCAGCCACAGGTTCCTGGCCAACCCGGAGGGGTTCGCCCTCATCTACCACGATTTGCCCTCGCTGCCATCATGGTAAACATTGGGCTAATACTTGCCGGTCTAAAGTAGACATCTCTGGCAATCCTCTCCCTCCCCTGCCGGGAAATGGAGTGAGGGGTCAGCCCCGGGCCCCTCAACCAATAACCTTCTTGCCGGCCAGTCAGACAGCAGCCAAACCCTCAGCCAACCACCTGCCTCCATAGGGCCACTCCCGGGAGTGCAGGGATGAACCTGTGTGCCTCCACTAACTCAATATTAAAACCTAAAGATGGAGTCCAAATAATTCCTACAGGGGTTTTTGGGCCACCCCCACCACAAACTTATTATTTAATTCTAGGAAGAGCTTCTAGTACCCTAAAGGGCATTACCATTTTCCCATCAGTGGTTGATAATGATTATACCAGAGAAATAAAAATCTTGGCTAGCACTACACAAGGGTCTCTCCCTATTACACGAGGGCAGTGTTTAGCACAAGCCCTTCTCCTGCCCAACAACTCCTTTGATGGGTCCCCATAGAGGGGCTTCCAGACCTGGGTCTTCAGACATTTACTGGATTCCAAAGATGACCCAGGAGCGTCCTAGCCTAAAACTTAAAATCAATGGTAAAGTTTTTGAGGGCATTTTAGACTCAGGGGCAGATTCCACCATAATTTCACAGAATGCTTGGCCCTCTTCCTGGCCCTTCCAGACCTCATTAACTCATCTTCAATGTATTGGTCAATCCACTAACATCCTCCAGAGCTCCCAGCTTCTGACTTGGGAGGACCCCGAGGGAAACACTGGACATGTTCGGCCATTCATAGTCCCTGGCCTTCCGGTCAACCTCTGGGGAAGAGACATCTTATCTCAGATGGGAGTCCTCATGTTCAGCCCTTCTGAGGCAGTTACTCACCAAATGCTTAACCAGGGATTTGTCCCAGGCAGAGGCCTCGGAAAAAACAATCAAGAAATGCCAGACCCTATTTCAGTCACCCCAAAAACAACATGGACAGGCCTTGGTTATAATTCACATTTTTCCTAAGGGCCATTGCTCCTCCTGCACACCAGGCAGATAAAATAACCTGGAAAAATGATTCCCCTGTCTGGGTAGATCAATGGCCCCTTCCTCAACATAAGTTAACAGCAGTCATACAGTTGGTGCAGGAACAATTAATGGCTGGTCATATTGAGCCCTCCACTTCCCCTTGGAATACACCCATTTTTGTTATACAAAAGAAAGGAGGAAAATGGAGGTTCCTCCAAGACTTAAGAGAAATCAACAAGACCATGGTCCCGATGGGGGCCCTTTAGCCTGGCCTCCTGTCCCCAGTAGCCATCCCACGGGACTATGCCAAGTTAGTCACAGATCTTAAGGACTGCTTCTTTTGCATTCCCCTACACCCAGAGGATTGTAAATGTTTTGCTTTTAGCCTCCCTATTGTTAATTGTATCAGTCCATCACCCCGCTTTCAATGGATAGTTTTGCCACAGGGGTTGGCCAATAGTCCTACCCTCTGTCAAAAATTTGTAGCCCAGGCAATTGATCCCTTTTGGCTTAAATACCCTAAATTATATATCATTCATTACATGGATGATATTTTATTAGCAGGACCAGAGACAACAAAATTACATGAGGTGGGACAAGAGTTAATTCTTACACTCCAAAAATTTGGACTACAAGTAGCCCCAGAAAAAGTTCAGGTCCATCCTTCCCACCTTTTCCTTGGGTTTGAATTGCACCACAATGGAATTTTATCTCAAAAAATCCAGTTAAGAAAAGACTCTTTAAAAACACTTAATGATTTCCACCGGCTTTTGGGAGATATTAATTGGTTACAACCTTACTTAAAATTAACTACTGGAGAACTTAAACCCTTGTTTGACATTTTGCTAGGGGATTCTGACCCTTCCTCTGCTCGAGAGCTTACCGCAGAGGCCAATAATTCCTTACAAGTTGTTGAAAAAGCCGTTCAGGCACAAAAAATTGGGTACTTCTCTCCCACCTCCCTGTTATGGTTGCTTATTCTCTCTACAACCTTTACACCCACAGGTCTTTTATGGCAGACTAAGCCATTGTATTGGGTCCATTTACCTGCTACTCCCTCCAAAATTCTGCCCACCTACCCCTCCCTGGTTGCCCAGGTTTTAAAACTTGGGAGAGAGAGAGTTCTCTTAAACTTTTTGGAAAAGACCCAGACACCATTAGTGTGCCTTACAATGTCTCCCAGGTTCAATGGCTATTACAGTCTTCTGATGAATGGGCTATTAATGTATTTCCTTCCAAGGCAAAATAGATAATCATTATCCTTCAGATAGATTAATTCAATTTCTTTACAGACAGTCCATCGTTTTCCCAAAACAGACTAAAAGTTCTCCCATTCCTGGAGCCATGTTAGTTTTTACTGACGGTTCTTCATCTGGAATTGCAGCCTTTAATATCGATGGAAAAATCTCCAGAGTCCAAACTAAATTTTCTTCAGCACAACTTGTAGAATTGGTTGCTGTTGTGCAGGTCTTTGAGACTCTCTCCAATTACCCATTTAACCTTTATACTGACAACGCCTATGTAGCTAGCTCATTCCCCCACTCAAGAATTCTCCCCCAACTCCCCTGTTCACATCACTTTCCTCAAAATTCAGTGGTACCCTCATCACCACCAATTTTCAACCCACTCTTCCTCCAAGACCCCCCCTCTTCTGCAGAGATATTGCTTTCATTATTAAATGCTTCAATACTCACTGTTCAGGAGGCTAATTCCTCTCTTACAGAGGATTGTTGGATTTGTTATTCCCCACAACCTACCTTTTATGAAGGAATTGCTTCATTTGGGGCCATTAGAATCACCAATAATTCCAGATAGCTGTGCTGGCATCCTACTCCAGGATATGGCCTTACCCTTGAGAGCGTTTCTGGTATAGGTTTATGCCTCTTGGGACCTAGGATGATTTCCCCCTACTCCTCTTAGCAATATTCGCAATTTCTCCATAGTTGTTAATACTTCCTTTTGGTATTTTGCTGCCCCCAATGACTCATTTTTTGCCTGTTCCTCAGGATTGACTACATTTATTTATACCCCTATATTTCTGGCTCATAAAGAGTTTTGTGTGGTGGTCAAGGTTCTCCCTAGCCTCACTATTCATTCAGCTAACGATTTTCTTACTTTTGGGGAACAAAAAGATTCATCTATACATAGATTCAAAAGAAAGCCCATAACTGCTATAACACTCACTATACTGTTGGGCCTTTGAGCTGCGGGTGTGGGGACCGGGAGTGCCTCCCTCGTCACCTCTGGACAATGCTTCAATGAGTTAGCCAGAATTGTTGATGTAGACATGACAGAGCTAAAGGAAGGCATTAAAGGCCTAATGGACTCCCTAGCCTCCCTTTCAGAGGCGGTTTTACAAAATAGAAGAGGCCTTGACCTCATCTTTCTCAAAGGAGGTCTTTGTGCAGCATTAAAGGAAGAGTGCTGTTTCTATATGGACAAGACTGGACTAGTCAGAGACAGCATAAAAAGGGTAGAAGAAAACCTTAAAAAGCGACAGTTAGAAAGACAAAAGAGTGAGGCATGGTATCACAATTGGTTTTCCATGTCTCCATGGCTATCCACTCTACTTCCCAGTCTGCTGGGACCTTTTGTGGGTATCCTTTTACTTCTATCCTTTGGCCCCTGGGCCTTTAATCGGCTGACAAGCTTTGTTAAGAGTCAGGTGGATGCTGCAATCAAGCCGGTGAGAGTCTACTACCATCGCCTCGCCACGGAAGAAGAGTCCACCATTGACCTGCCAAAGGACCAAAACAACCCCACATCTTGACCCTTAGACTTCACCTCCCTGCAAAAACCAACCTGGGAGTGGAAATTTTGGTCCCGCCTCTCCAAATAATAACTCAGGTCTCTGCGACCCCTCATATACTATTTGGCTACTAAAATATTCCTTCCAGGATCCTTGTGGAGCCTTGATAGTCTTATTGAGAGCAAAATGCATTACACTTCCACAAAGTGAGTGGTCTGGTAGGTCAGAGACTGAATGGGTGGATAAGTCTCAGCCTGCCTAAGACAGGACGACCTCGCTGGGAGGAGGCCGATCCAATGATGGGTAAGGGTCCAGCACTGCCCTTCTAACAGGCTCAGACCCCATTTGTGCCCCTTGTATTGAGGTCAATCTAACGGTCTTGTAAAAATCAATGGCCTATGAGTGACAACGCTTGACCTACTCTGGGGAACGCTTGCCTCTTTAGCGATGGTTTGCTCCTTTGGATCCAAATTTCAAAAATATTGCTATTAAACAAAAACAATTGGCTACCAAAATGAGTCCTTCTTTGGGACACCATTAGAGGGTTGCAGAAACCTCCCTATTCTTATTCTTATATACAGAAAAGGGGAAGATGTTGGGAACTGGCCCTGAGAAACTTGTGACTTTTCCCCACCCTTCTGCACCTGGCTGATCAACATCCTGCTTGGCAGTTGCAAAGATATGAGAACTGTACCATGACTTTTTAGGAGTAACCATTGGAGAACTGTACCATGACTTTTTTAGGAGTAACTGCTTGGCAGTTGCAAAGATGTGAGAACTGTACCATGACTTTTTAGGAGTAACCATTGTCATGACCACAGAATGTTCCAGGCCCTGTGCCGAGAAGATTTTGTAACTTTCCACCCTCACTCACCTGCCTACCCCAACCCCTACCTAAAACCAGCTTTAAAAAACCTGCTTCTGCTCAATAAAATTGGACTCTTGACAAGTGCACATTTGCTTGAGTCCGTTCCTTCTCTTGCCCATCTCTTTCAGGTTTTGGTCCTCCTCGCCCCCATGAATAACTAGGTCCCGTGGGTCGGGACACGGGACACATGGGTGGACAGATAGATGGATAGATGGATGGATGGATGGATGGATGGATGGATGGATGGATGGATGGATGGATGGATGGATGGATGGATAGATAGATAGATAGATAGATAGATAGATAGATAGATAGATAGATAGATAGATAGATTGAGCTGCATCATTGCTTCATTTCTTGGTTTACTCCTTATGGACTTCTTCTGTTATTTGATTTTTTTACATTACTTGCTACCTGTAACAAGTCTAAATGCTGCTACTTTCTTCTCCCCTGTTAAGTACAGCTGAAAGGTGGTGCCATGTCCACCAAAGTTCCAAAGCTTTTCCACTGTAAACTTCCATAAACTCTTCTTACAGATGAACTTCATTTGATGACACCTATTGTCACACCCAAGTTCAGGCAGGATCAGTATACAAATGTTTTTAAACATCCCATAGATTACAGCATATCAGTTAAGACCATTGTACTTATAACTCTCCCTTCTATGAAGGTAATAGTTATGTTTTGTGTTCCACATAATTTGAAATGTTAAGCATTATTGGGGAATTTTAAAATAAAACCCCAGTTAAATATGAAAAGCCAGTATCTGAACTTTTAAGCAGATTTTAGTTTTCAATAGAGTAGTGGTACTTTTGCTAGAAGTGATCATATTAGTGATAGAATCCACATAAAATTTACTAAGGGATTAAAGGTGAAGCTGCTTTTCATTCACTCCTTCCATTTGTGAAACTATGAGTTAGAGGTCATGGGTTTTGTGAAAGTGACATTAGCTACTAATCTTGACCCTTAATAGTCTTATATCAATTTTTAAAACCACTAATATTACTGCTAACTCCAGGAGACCCAACCCTTGCATTGTGTAGGTATTTCAACAATTTCGTTCTCTGCTGCACAGAGGGAGGCAGTGTTACTTGACTATTTATGTTCATTTCTGGATACAGGAGAGGGTCTTATGGGACCCAAAACATAACAAAAGTTTCAAGGCTTAGGACCCTTACAAAAGTTTAATCTTTCTATTGTAATTTCAACTACAAAGTCCCCTCTTGTGTGCTTAGGTAATGTAGCTGCTTTCAGGCATTTGTTTTCTTTGAAGTAACCCTCAACTGTGCTCATCTGAAGAACCCCAGTAAACCTAAATGTTTACAAGCTAGGCTTTAGCAGGATTTTGCTCTATTGTTTGTACTCTGTGGGCTCACATATCTCTGGGAAGGGACATGTAACACTTGTGTTCATATTTCCCCACAGAAATGGTATGAAAGTTTTACTGAGTAAAAGTTCACTATAGTTGTACACCTTAACCTCATTTGCTTTCAAGACTTCCCAGAGTGTCCTTTGCTTTACAGAAGCTTTTCAGTTTCATGAGATCCCATTTATTGATTGTTGCTCTTAGAGCCTGTGCTGTTGGTGTTCTGTTCAGGAAGTTGTCTCCTTTGCCAATGAGTTCTAAGCTCTGCCCTACTTTTTCTTCTAACTGATTTAGTGTGTCTGGTTTTATGTTGAAGTCTTTGATCCACTTGGACTTTAGTTTTATACAGGGTGATAAATATGGATTATGGAGAAAGAAGCCTTATCAGACCACAGAGGAAGATAACGCAGCCAGTACTGCATTAGTCTATCAGCTGAGACCTGATAAACTAGGGTAAGAGGGAAGGGGAGGAGAACAGTCCCTATCAGTGCACTATGGGAGGGAAATGAGAGAAAAGGGAGAATGGGTAGAATTGGGAGGGGAAGAGGGAAGGGCTACATCTGGGATACAAAATGAATAAATTGTAATTAATAAAAAATAATTTTAAAAAAGACTTCCCAGAAACAATATGTCTGGTAGAGAATTCCAAGGCAAACATGCTAAAGCCAATATTGTACTCAGAATCACTGAGATCCTTTTCTTATATTTTATGCTCACATACATGTTTTCTCCTTCTATTCCCACCTGTTATCAGTCTAGAACCATCTTTTCTGTCTCCATAACTCCCCCTCCACAAGTGTAGATTTCTATTAAGTGTTTTACACTGAAATTATTCTTCCCTTCAGATGAACTGTTCATCTGTTAACAATCTCTCCATCCCTCAAAGGGACACAGAATCCATAACACATAACCCATAATTCTTTTAATTCTGGGGCATGTGTAATTTTTTATTGAGAGTTCCCACTTTTTCCTGAATCTTAAACTTAGTCTAAGACTTGAAAGTATCCTTTATATTGTATCTAAGAAAACTTTTGCTTTTTATCGTAGTCTTTAAAGAGAATTTCCTTAAATCATGATACTTTTACAAAAGATGCAGTGTTTTTTTTAATAATATAACTAAGGTATATTTCACTAGCCTAAAAATTTTTAGTCATATCTATTTTGTTGTCTCGATACATACCCACAATATATTCATAGGATATAATACATAAAAATCTTGAGTTGTTCTGTAAATAAAATAGATCCAATGATTCTAAAACTAAGTTTCACCTGCTTTTTTTGTTGTTGTTGTTTTTTAGGATTGTCTGTATAAAACAACATGATTACTCTCTATTCTTAAATGTATGGGACAACACCACTATCAAAAAAAGCTCATAAGTATTCCAAGAAACAAACATGGTGTGTTTACTATGATACTGGATAATCCCTAATGAGGAATAACTTATTTGTGCTAACTATGTCTATTGCTATCTATATTATTTTTCAACTGTGACATTTCATCTGGCCAATCTAATTAGCTCTTATCTAACCTTTAACCAGAATGCCTTCTTTTCCCTCTTGATTACTCTATTATACTTGTTTTAAATTTTCAAGTACAGGGAAGAGATGAGGGAGAGAGGGTGGGACTGGGAGGGAATGAGGGAAGGGGCTACAGCTGGGATACAAAGTAAATAAACTGTAACTAATATTAAAATTTTTTTAAATTAAAAAAATCAGATATTAGATGAGATGAAAGGTCTACAAAAGCATGTTAGGAAAACAAATTAGCCATCTAATCTCAGCTCCCAAATGAGGCTGTGAGATTCTTTTCTCACCAATTTCTCAAAAAGCCTAAAGATAAATTACTAAAATGTTGAGGTATTAGAGATCTAGACTGCCACAGATGATCACGAACAGTGAGAGTAATTGTTTTACCGGGAGCCACAGCTCAATAAGCCATTAAAACATTTGATAGAAACTATCCATTTCACAGAAAATACCTACTATTGTACATAATATAACCCAAATGATTAGTATTACTGATTGAGAAATATAGACACTCCTGTCAAAGGTCAGCCCTTCACAATCATCTAGAATTGTAAATGATTCTGGCTTTTTAATGGATAGTTGAATAGTAGGTATAAGCAACTGCTGCAATATACTTCAAGTTTCTTTTCCAATGGTTATTGCACAGGTGAAATTATCCAGAATGCAAATTGGAAGCTTTTTTACAGAATATCTCTTTTAACTCTTTAATTTTAGAGAAGATAATGTACAATCAATTTTTACAAATTTCAGTTGTCAATGCTCTGGCCACATATATTGGTTTTGATCCCTTGTTAACCTTTTAAGAGTCACAAAATATATATTTTACTATTAGATGTTTAGTATTATCTTTACATGCCTGATAATTAAGATTCGACATTTTTCACTCCCTGTTTCCTACACAGCAGGTGTTGCCACATGTAGAGCAGAGTAAGAAGTTGAATCAGGGAAGGTACCCATTCCTGACAGCTGCTTATAACAGCATGAACCTGGCAGTGACTTTTATTTCAACTCTATTTATTTCACAGGACTTTTCCTCATAAATAACAGAATTCTGTTTAATTCAATCCCACTGAAATCAGAGACAAGGCAAAGCTGCCCACTCTCTCCTTATCTCTTCAAGTAGTACTTGAAGTCCAAGGTAAAGCAATAAGACAAGTTAAGGAGATGAAGGGAATACAAATCAGAAAGGAAGAATTTAAAGCATCATTACTTGCAGAAGATAAAATAGTATACATGAGTGACCCCAAAAATTCTACCAGAGAACTTCTTCACCTAATAAACACCTTCAGCAAAGTGGCTGTGTACAAATTAACTCAAAAAAAAAGAATGAAAAGAAAAAGAAAATCAGTAGCCTCCTGTATACCAAAGACAAAAGGACGAGAAAGAAATTAGGGAAACAACACCCGATACTAATAACATAAAGTACTTTGGTGTGACTCTAACCAAGCAAGTGAAAGACCTTTTCAAAGAAAAGAAAGAACAAACTTCAAGTCTCTGAAGAAAGAAATTAAAGAATATATCAGAAGATGGAAAAATCTCATGGATCAGTAGGACTAACATAGTGAAAATGGCCACCCTGCCAAAAGCAATCTACAGAGTCAATGCATTTCCCATCAAAATACCAACACAATCCTTTACAGATCTTGAAAGAAAAATTCTCAACTCCGTATAGAAAAACAAAACAAAACAAAAAACCCAGAATTGCCAAAACGATCCTGTACAGCAGCTTGTGTGGAGGTATCTCCATCCCTGTTCTTAAGCTGTACTACAGAGTAATAATAAAAACTGCATGGTACTGGCATAGAAACAGAATGGTGTTTCAATGGAATCAAATAGAAGACCCAGAAAAAAAACCCACACACCTACAGATACTTGGTCAAGTACTAGAATTGGTACACAATTTCCGTATCTTTTAAGATTATTATTCGTTCATTTATACACTTTAATCTTAATCTTAGCCCCCCTCCTTCACTCTTGTATTATCACCCTCCCTCCCTCTTCCCCCACTCCTCTTCCCTCTTCTCCTTCAGAAAAGAGACAATTATCACTCCATATCCATCTTTGTTCTTTCCCAACATAAACTTCATCTCTTTTCATGTTTTAGATTTGTCATGTTTCTAAGAATGAACAATGACAAAGCAAACAAACAAACAAACAAACATTAAAAAAATGAACTGGTTCTCTTGTTAACATTTTCTAAGAATTGTTTGGACAAAAAGACTTTTTTTTTTGTCTCACACTTCTGGTATTTTTCTGTGGGTTTGCAAGTCCCCATTAAAAGGTGAAGATTGTGTTTCAAATTATACATGAAAACAACTTTCTGTAGGATTTTGTGATATTTGTAGCTTTCATAGACTAGAGTGTTCTGAACAAAACTTTTCCTATGTATATTTTGATATGTTTATCTTTGACAGTTATTTCCCCAAAATTTATAACCCTAAAACTAAATAATAGAAACATGCTAGTGTTAAGTTCATAAATACCTATGAAGAAGACAAGACAAATTAAGTCATGATTTATCATTCCATAAAAGAGGATCATAAATAAAATATGATACATGCACCAGTTTCAGAGCAAACTATTTTGAATATGTATTGTTAAGGGAAGGTAATTGAGAAAATAGCATTGTATAATATAATTTGTTCAAAACAGGAGAGCAGGAGCTTCTCTGATATGAACTCAGTGGCCAGCTCTTTGGTCATCTTCCCCTGGAGGGTAGAACATTGCCAAGCCAAAAAAGATGATGCAGCCACCCCTGATGAGATCTGATAAGCTAGGGTCAGATAAAAGGGGAGGAAGTCCTCCCTTATCAGGAGACTAGGGTAGGGGCACAGGGAGAAAAGAGGGAGAGTAGGTAGGATTGTAATGAGATGAGGGAGAGGGCTACAGCCAAGCTACAAAGTGAATAAATTGTATTAATTAATTAATTAATTACTTCAAAGACCCCCAAACTTTTTTATTTTACATGTATGTGGACATGAACATATGGATTAAAGTTATAAAATAGCTAACCATGCAGAAGTTGTATTTTTACTGTTTTGTGTGGCTCAAATATTTTATAATATATCAAATGAATATAGGAAGAACTCTAGAAGACCAGATACTGTTGATTGCTAAGAAGCATCCAGTGATGCAATACTGTAGAAAATGCTTATGTAGTAACTTTTATCCAGTGTTGTGAGTAATGATGCAGAGAATCCCAATACCATGTAGTCAGTTCTTTGCTGAAACCTGCGGTGTTTTCTTGATCACATTGACTTCTTTCCTAAAGGCAAAAACTTTACAACAATGGAGTTTTCTATTTGGAACATATATTAAATATGCATTTTGTATGTCAAATGACAATTTTAAAAGAGATCTTGTTGTTATGCTTTTTATTTTGTTCCTTGTTTCAAACAATGTGCTTTTCACAAATAGTTGAAAATCTTTAATTCAATGTTTTACATGTGCAGAGAAATATTCAAGAATAATATTGAAAGGAAGCTATCATTCCAGGTTTTAATTTTGTATCCATTAGACAAATATTTTAAAATAATCCGCCTTTCAAACATTTTCATATTTACATGTAAGTTTTAAAAATAACCTAAATTTAAATAGTTACCAAGAACATATTCTCCAAGCCAATAAATTCTAGATTTGCCTGGTTTTGTTTGATGCTTAATCAGCACATATAGATCGCTTTAGAATGATTTCAGGATAGAAAATCTAAGACTGAATTTTTGTTTAGAATATAGGATTAGAAAGATCATCATGAACTTACTTGCCCTTTCTATCTTAAAATTAGCCATAGAAGCTAAAAACCATCCTTCTCTTTCTTTGAAAGAGGCCATAATATCTATTTGCTCTTCCTTTGAATTAAGCCATATAACTTATACCTAGTTTGAGGGGAGGAAAACCTTTATTTCTGAGCACACAGTAGGAACACATCTGAACAAGCCCCTGCCTGAGACTCTCAGGTTATGATCTTCAATGATATTCTTTCTTATAAAAGTATATCTTGTCAGTGTTAGCTATTTCTTTACCATGTATCATAAAATATCCCTAATTTCCCTTTTTGTTTCTTATCAGGGTTATCATGTCACATAAGTTAATTAAATAAATATATATTTCCTCTTCAATTTGTTTTTATTTGTTTTACTTATAGGCCCATCCAAAATCCTTTAAAGGTTGGTCAAATATTCCTTCCCAGAGCTGAAAGTTATTTATTTACTTTTTTTACTTTTAAACTGTGTTTATTTGGTTTTGCTTTTTTGTTTTTAAATTGAGTTATGTTATTATCACTAGGTAGTTTTGAGTTCCATATACAGTTATAGTCAGTTATAGTTACCAGCTCCTTATCTAATGTATTATTTGGCATTGATTACCCAGGTATGTTCATTTATCATTAACTCTTTAAAGTGCAGATTTCAAATTTAATGTAATTTCTTATGCCTGCTTTTGTTTTGCTAATATTTTTCTTTCTTTTTTATTCCATATTCACCTTTCTGTCACATTTGCATTTCAGTACAATAAACATCTTCTGTACTTTCCACTAGCAAGATATAGCCATCTATTTTTGCACACCTACATTTCTCAAACTTTCCTCCAATTAAATTCTCAGCTGATAGTGGAAGATTTTTGGATTTGGTGATATTTCCAGATAAATTGTGGTGTCACAAAGCAAGAAAATCTATAAAAACAAGTGGATAGAAGAAAAAAAAACAACAGGGACAATTCTTTAAGAGGATAGAGAACTATACTAGACAAAGGAGAAAGACTTTAACCATTCCAGCCTCACCACACCCACGGCCCAAAGCTGGTGGGACCTGATGTCACAGTAGGTGGTCTTTTAGAGTCATTGCATAGTGTAGACTTCTTTTGTACATGGTGCCTCTTACATGTAGTTATTCATATCATTCCATACATCACACCTCAAATATGTACCTAAAATATTCATTTTAATGTATTTCTAATGAGCTACACATCACCTTCAGACACTGCTGAGTGCCCTAATCTTCTGCTAGTCTCTCCACCAAGTGCAAGTTAGCCTTCCTTGTTGCAAATCTTTTGGTTGCTTTCCCTCTTTAGCCTCCATCTCGCTCTTCTGCTTCATGACTGCTAATGCTTTTACAAATTTCAGTTCACAAATATACTGAGCATTCATTTACTTAGCAAAAGGAAATTGAAAGTACAACATTACAATGAACAAGAAAAGAGAGAAAATGAAAATAAATTGATGGTATATGTGTGCATATAAATATTCTTTTTTTTAGACATTTGAACATTTTTATAATTTATTTATTTTTATCTCAATCACAGGTTAGGTAATTTGAATCCCTGGTGTAGCCCCCTCCCTCAGTGCCTCCTACCCTCCCACTCCCTCCCTCATCTCTCTCCTCCCCGCCCCCTTCAAGTCCACCAACAGGGGAGGACCTCCTTCCCTTCCATCCAACCCCAGCTTATCCTGACTCCTCAGGGCTGGCTGCAATGTCCTCCCCTAGGATCTAGCCAGTCTGTCACTCCCAGGCTTGTATGGGGGAGGGTCAAAGAGTCAGCCATCAAGATCATGACTGAAACAGTCCCTGTTTCCTTGAATAGGGTCTTCAGTCCTACACCGAGCTATCATGGGCCCCCTCTGTGCCACATCTACACATGGTCCTTGATTGTAGAAACCGTCTCATACAAGACTCCTGTGCCCTGCTCAGTTTGGTCTTTGTGGAGCTCTTATTCTCCCCGAGTCTCACCAACCTCCCCCAGATCTATCGTTACTTCTCGCCCTCGGTCAGAGGCTTGATCTTGAGTCTTAATATCTG
>CM053755.1:51305989-51344251 GCA_028658305.1 Pachyuromys duprasi | reverse complement strand
TTGGAGTGGGCGGGGAGGAGATGAGGGAGGGTATTATATTTTATTTTCTTATTTTTATTCTTATCTCTTAGCACCACCACTTTTTCTCATATGAGACAGAAAGGGAGTAGATCCATATGGGAAGGGATGCAGGGAGGAACTGGGAGAAGCAGAGGAAGATGTAGACAGAGTATATTGAATGGGAAAGATTTATCTTTAAAAAAATGTTTAAAAATGTGAGAAAACTGTTGATTTCCTTTGGAGTTTCTGTCCCCTCCAGGTCTTTCTATTTCCCCCTTCTTCCATAAGCTTTCCTGCACTCTGTCCAAAGTTTGGTTATGAGTATCAGTATCTCCTTTGGTACCCTGATGGATAGAGTCTTACAGAGGCTGCCGATGGAAGGCTCTTTCCTGTTCCTTTCCTTCTTCTACTTCTGATGTCTATCCTTTTTGCCCTTCTGAGTGAGGTCATAGTCTCTTCCTTATGGGTCTCCTTGTTACCTTCAGAGACCAATACTCCAACCAAAGGACCACTCATGGAGAAGACCTAGACCCTGTACTCAGAGGAAGCATACAGGCTGTTCAGTCTCCAAGTGGGATCACTAGTAAGCGATCAGGGTCTGTTTCTGACATCAACTCAGTGGCCAGCACTTTGATCCTCTCCTCCTGGGGGATTACAGCCTTCCCAGACCACAGAGGAAGATAATATAGCCAGTCCTAATGAGATCTGATAGGTTAGGGTCAGTTTAAAGGGGAGGAGGTCCTCCCCTATAATGGGGCTAGGGAAGGGGTGTCGGAAGCTGGAGTCTGTCTCCAGTTGCTGTTTTGGCAGCTGCTTTGATATTTAAATCTCAGGGTGAAGACTGGCTTCTACCAGGCCTTCTCTGGAGTCAGGGAAGAATTTGCAAGTCCATTGCCTTTTGTTTTGTGACAGCAGGTGGGATAGCTTGTTAAAATCACAGCTCCTACTACAGGTCCTTGTGAATTTAACTCATTGTGTTGAGCTGTTTAAATAAAGCAAGGCTGCTGGCAAGGGTGCTTGCGCATGGCTGACTAGTTGGTTATGAGAGCCAGAGCCTCTTGGAAAGATCCCATGTGTTGTGTGTAGTTTATTAATTTCAGTCCTCACTCCTGACTCAAGAACCGTTCGACTCCACTGGCCAGACCAGCAGAAAGGGGTATAGGGTAAGAAAAGGAAGGGTGGGTTGTACTGTAAGTAGATGAGGGAGGGGACTATAGCCAGGATACAAAGTGAACATATTGTAATAAACAGATAAAAAAAAGAAATAAAAAAGGAAAATAAATAAAATGCTAGGCATAATCACTAGAACTAAAGTGAGAAAACTGGTATTAAATAAAAGCCCAATACTAAATGGAAAAGGGTAGAGAGGAAGTAGGCAGTGTCACACATACTGTCATCTTAGTACTCAGCAGATTGAAGGAGAAAGCACGTGGAATCTGAAGTATTCGATGATACTTGGTGATATAGTTATTATTGATTGTCAATTTGATGTGGTCTACTATAAGATATAGATGCTTACAGGTATTCCTGAGGGTATCCAGGAAGGATTACCAGAGAGAGATGACCCTCTTTTCATAAATAAACAAAAATGAATATCCCAACCATTCTATTTTACCAATAGAGACTCAGGAGCCAGATGCTAGGCTGAAAACCTGCTAGTTTAGGGATGCAGAGAAAGCACCCAGCTGACCTTACTTCTCAGCTCAGGTACAGATGGGAAAAAAAAAGGCTCACTAGCTCAATTGACAGCCCTGGAGAAAAAGGCTAAAAACTGCAAGGGCAATGGCTTCCTAGTAAAGACTTTAAGTGAGCCTAGGTGACTCCATTTTGAAATAAGGAGCCATCTTGGTTGGAATCTGAACTCAGGTACCAGGAAATATCACAGAATGTGCACCTGGCAGAAAACAAAGTTAGCTCTCCAAGCAACAACCTCCAGGAAATATCACAGAATAAATGTTTAGTAAAAAATAGAGACAATATCCCTGGCAATTGTGATTATGTAAATGGTCACCTATTCCCTATGGCTTTTACCCAATTCTGTAACGTCAAGGCATGAACCCCCCCTGCTTTCTCTCATGGAAACATGTACTTCCCTGCTTACAGTCTTTCCCTTTAAAAACTCTGTCACTCAGGGCTCAGGGACCCACTTCTCTACTGCTTTGTCAGTGAGACTTGGGTCCCAAGTTAGATAACTCTCTTGAATCGAGTCGTCTCCTGGTGGTCTCTGAGGGTCCTGTGATCCTGGCGTTACACTAGCTCAAAGCTCAAAGAGCTGAGGCACTGAGGAGCTGAATCCTAAACTAAAGCCATTGCTTAATCTAAAAAGCCTCTTCTATTTCTCCACCCTGTCTTAAATACTCCTTCAAATTCCCTCCTACTTTTTAATCCCTGTCTGCTGGTTTCTTGCTCTGCCTCTTGACCTAGGGTTGATCTTATTAAACGCAGCATACAGAAAGCTCTTGGATTAAAGGTGTGTGCTAGAGCTGGCTGACCCACACAGTAACTCCCTGTTTACAATGAACAGAAATTTCTTGGATTAAAGGTCAGTGGCAGGCACTCAATCATACCAAACTAGAAACAGGGTTTAACAGCTCATAATTTTGGTGTTAACAATGCGATGAAATATCCTGCAACATTTCCCCTTTTTGTCTAAATAAAAAAACATTTTCTGTAACATCAATGAACTATGTATTATGAGGTAAAAAGTACATTCACAATGTCTAGTCCATATGTAATTAGCAAATATGAAAAAAGTATTATACTATCTACCCTACCTTGGTTAGTCCAAAGTTCTGTACCTAAGTCAATTTATATCAAAACTTTCAATCAAAATCCATCTCTTTAATCCTAAAACATAAGTGCTTTAACTGCAGTAAAGCAGGAGACATCTTCCTGAACAGAATACCAACAGCTCAGGCTCCATGATCAACAATCAATAAATGGGACCTCCTGAAACTGGAAAACTTCAAGCAAAGGACGTGGTCAACAGAACAAAACTACAGCCTACAGACTGGGAAAGGATTTTCACCAACCCTACATATCACAGAGGGCTAATATCCAGAATATATAAAAACTAATATATTAGAAATTCAGCACCAACAAAACAAATTATGCAATTAAAAATTGGGTACAGAGCTAAACAGAGAATTCTCAACAGAGGAACATGAATGATTATAAAAAACTTAAAGAAATACTCAAAGTCCTTAGCAATCAGGAAAATGTGAATCAAACCAACTCTGAGATTCCATCTTATTCCCATACAAATAGCTAAGATCATAAGCTCAGAGTATCCCCAGAAGTGTATCAAAGCTGTTGCTGAGGCTCATAACCAGATTTGGGCAGAGTGCAGGGAATCTTAAGAAAGAAGGGGGAGATAGAAAGACATGGAAGGTAGAGGAGCTCCACAAGGAGAGCCACAGAAGCAAAAAATCTAGGCACAGGGGTCTTTTCTGAGACTGATATTACAATCAAGGACCATGTATTGAGATAACCTAGAACCCCTGCAGAGATGTAGCTCATGGCAGCTCAGACTCGAAGTGGGTTTCCTAGTGTTGGGAACAGGGATTGTCTCTGAGATGAACTCTGTGGCTGGCTATTTCATCACCTCCCCCTAAGGGGGGAGCAGCCTTACCAGGCACAGAGGAAGACAATGCAGTCCAGATGAGATCTGATAGACTAAGGTCAGATGGAAGGGGAGCAGGACCTCCCTTATCAGTGGAATTGGAGAGGGGCCTGGGGGGAGATGAGGAGAGGAGGATGGGGTTGGGAGAGAATGAGAGAGGGGGATACAGTGGGGATACAAAATGAATAAACTATAATTAATATTAAAACTATAATTAAAGAAAAAATAAACCTCAAGAGACTGTTAGGAAAGATCCTTCTCCTCTTCCCTCTGACTCTAGCTGATCAGGTATCATCAGGACTGACAGCATTGTCTTCCTTTGTGGCCTAGTAAGACTGTTCCCCGCTCAGGGGGAGGTGATTAAATAGCTAGCCACTGAGTTCATGTCAGAGACAGTCTCTGTTTCCATTGCTAGAGAACCCTTTGGAATCTGAGCTGCCATGAGCTACATCAGTGCAGGGGTTCTAGGTATCTCTATGCATGGTCCTTGGTTGGAGTACCAGACTCAGAAATGACACCTTTGCCCAGATCAGTGGACATGGGGAGAGGCATGAGAGGAGATGAGGTAGGACAAGTGTGATTCAGAAGGGACAAGGGAGGGAGCTACAACTGGGATACAAAGTGAATAAACTATAATTAATAAAAATAAATTAATTAAAAAAACCCTCAAGTAACAACATATGCTGGAGACGTTGTGGGTAAATTCTAGGATGTAAAGAACCCATTGACTGAACCATTTTATTTATGGCTCTTAAATCTATTAACATCCTATGTTTTCCTGATTTCCTTTTTGTAAGAAACACATGAAAATTCCATGGACTTGTAGATTCTTTAAAATGTTAAGCATTTAGCTGCTCTTGTACAAACTGTTTTAGTACCTCTAATTTTTCTTTTTTCATAGGCCATTGATCCTTCCATACAGGCTTTTTAGTTATCCATTTTGAAGGTAGGGCAGTTGGTACCTTTGAAAGACCAATATCTGCCATCCTGCTTATGAGCAACCTGGATGGTCTGTGATTGTCCTCGATAATACCTTTTAATATTTTTTCTCAGAAGCACTCTTTATTTTATAGTTTGTTTCTGAGATTGCAAGAATGTTAATCTGTGTTTTCCAGTGCTGTAACAAATCATGTCCCTATAAATTCATGGCTGTATTAGCCACAAAATGATTTTAATTTTCCTATTTGTCCTTCTTTTAATTGCTCTATGGATGAATTTCTCCTACTCTGACAGGGAATGACTGAATTTTGCTGTTGGGTCCTATCTCTTGTTGATCTGCACTTCTTAGTCCAATGCTTACTTTTGCCATACCTTCTCCAGAAGACTGAGGCCTTCTTTTTTGATTATCCCTAGAAATAACTTTTTTTTCTAGGAATGTCTTGCCTACTTTCAAACGGCCATGCTTAGTATAATTAAAACAGATGCCATTTTTATTTTTGCTAAGTTTTTTTTAAAGAAATCATTTCTCCTATCAGATAACCATCATAAACATGAGTTCTAATATCAGCCATAACTCTAATCCATTCCTCTATTAGTGCTTATCTTGCCATTAAAGGTCTTACAACTCTTTTGCATTCTGAATTACCATTTTCAAAATCTGAAGTCTCATATAGAACTTTTCTGCTTACTGAATCTTGATACAATTCTATTAATAGCTGAAATCTATCTTTACAAAGAATCAGTAAGGCTCCTTTTCAGCCTTGTATAATTTCAGTAAATGACTCAGACCTTTTTCCTGATTGCTCAACCTTATCCCAAGCATTTAAATTTGTTAGACAACATGGTACCAAGTTATGAGCATCAAACTCAAACTGCCTTTGTAAACCAGCATATTGCCTATCAATTGATCCTGGGAAATATCAACACTTCTGGCCTGATTGCGTCTTTAAATATCTTCAAATCTAATTATGTATATTGGATTCCATCTAAATTCCTTAAAACCTTGGGGGTGCCTACTGTCTCCTCTTAGGTCTGGTTTAGTAACTGCATATACTAATACTGGTTTTCTAACAACCTTAGTATGTCCCTTCTACTTTTATTATGCAGTGGCAGGGTAAGCTCTTGTCTAAATTCCTCAGTGTCTGAATATTTTTCTTAGTCTCATTTGTAGGTCTTCTAAGGCCTGTCTAAATTCTTCTGTCTGTGTCTGAGTATTTTTATTCTCATTTATAAGTCTTTCTAATTTTTCTTCTAAACCTTGCATCTTACCAACACAATTTTCATAATTTTCTTTTTCCTGTTTCTCTAAAGGACTTTTCTTAGAGCAAGTACAGAAAGTCATATTGGCTATTAAGAATGAATTAAAAATATAACAAAATGATAATAATCATAATTGGTATTGAGCTAATTACTGTTATGGGATTTTTGTTTGTTTGTTTTAGCTTTTCAGTTGATGCTTCTATTTTCAGGCAACCTGAGGAAGCACTAAAGAGGTTCTAAAGTCTTCTATTGTGATAGTTCCCATCCTTCACTCTCTCCTATAGCAGAATCTGATGGCTTCTCAGTTTGTCTGCAGCTGGGGTGGTCTCTCAGTCTGTGGAGTCATGCCACTCATTGGAGTGCCAAATGTTGTTATGAACAATAATGAAAATCCAAACTATTCTATTTTACCAATAAAGACTCAGGAGTCAGATGCTGGGATGAAACCTGCTAGCTCAGAGAGGCAGAGAAAGACCCCAGCTGATTTTCTTTCTCAGCTCAGGAACTAATTGGAAAACCCCCCAATGATCACTGTCTCAACTGACAGCCAAAAGGAAAAAGGCCAGAAGCCCCCAGGCCAAAGTCTTGTTACCTCAAAGCCCCAAAAGCCAGGGAACTGAGGAGCTGAAGCCTAAGCTAAAGCCAGAGCTTAAGCTAAAAAAGTATTTTCTATTTCTCCACACTGTCTTAAATACCCTTCAACTCAAGGTCCCTCCTACTTTATACATGTCAGCTGGTTTCTTGCTCTGCTTCTTCACCTAGGGTTAAGTTTATTTAACCCAGTATTAAGAAAGTCTTGGATTAAAGGTGTGTGCTAGGCCTGGATGAACCATACCATAATCACCTGTTCACAATAAACAGAAAGTTCTTGGATTAAAGGTCTATGGTAGGGCTCAACCACAGCAAACCAGAAGCATGGTTTTACAGTACATAATTGTGGGGTTCACAATGGAATCAAATATCCTGCAACAAGACTCTCATTCAGAGTGGGTAGCACCTTCAGATGGGATAATTGAGGATAATTCCTGATACTCACCTACTTGAATTTATTTCTTAGTGGTGAGTATGTCTATTGTGATGCTACTGCTACCATCTTTCATTGATGTAGGCTCCCATGTCTTATTTAAACCTCAAGCATGGACTGAAAAATAACAGCTTTGTAGAAATATTCTAGACCACACTGGGACTGTTGAGATATTCTTGGAGAGATAGATAGATAGATAGATAGATAGATAGATAGATAGATAGATAGAGACAGAGAGTCTGTGTTTTTTACTTTGTATGTATGAGTGTGGTTGTGTGCTATGTAACTGCTGGGTTCTCAGCCTTGCCCATACATAAACAGACACTGTGAAACTACAGAACTGATACCATCCAAACCATTTTAGTGATCTCTTTACATAATGTATGTATATACATGCATACATATGCACACATATATGTATGTATATATACATATGTATATATACATAATAGAAGCATATATTATATCCATCTGGCCAATTCTATGCCTCCAGAAAACCCTGGCTAAGACATCTATATCAAGATAAATAAATACAGCATTTCATATTGAGAAGAAATGAACTCAGAAAGAAAGAGAGAAAGGGAAAAAGAGACAGGGAGAAAGAGAGAGAAAGAACATGGTAGCTTGGTAATAGACAGCAGTTTATGAAGCAGCAAAGTGTGTGTGTAATTGTGTGTATTCAGAAAAGAATTTATAACTATATATTACATATTATACATATACATGTATATATTTTGAAAATGTGTTAATTGTTCTATAATGTGATTACTGGAGTCTAGAAATGGTAGTTATAATTTTATAATATCATTTTACATTTTTAAAATTTTATTTTTATTTAATTACAGTTTATTCATTTTTATCCCAGCTATAGCCCTCTCCCATCTCCCCTCCTAATCTCACCCTCCCTCTCTCTTCTTCTCCCACCTCTAGTGGAATGATAGGGTAGGTCCTCCTCCACTTCCATCTGACCCTAGCCTATCAGGTCTCATCAGGACTGGCTGCACTGTCCTCCTCTCTGTACTGGTAAGGCTGCTCCCCCCTCAGGTGGAAGTGATCAAAGAACCAGTCCATGAGCTCATGTCAGAGGTGGTCCCTGTGGAGCTCCAGTTCCCTCCAGGTCTTTCTATCTCCCCCTTCTTTTATAAGATTCCCTGAACTCTGCAAAATTTGGCTATGAATCTCAGCATATGTTTTGATGCCCTGCTGGGTAGAGTCTTTCAGAGGCCCTCTATGATAGGCTCCTGTCCTGTTCCTTGTCTCTTCTGATGTCCATCCTCTTTGCCTTTCTGAATGAAGACTGAGCATCTTACCTGGGTCCTCTTTCTCGATTAGCTTCCTTATTTGTACAGATTTTATTATGATTATCCTATATTATATGTCTAATATCCACTTATGAGTGAATATATACCATTTGTATCTTTCTGCTTCTGGGATACCTCACTCAGGATGATCATTTCTAGATCCCACCATTTGCCTGCAAATTTCATGATTTCCTTGTTTTTAATTGCTTAGTAGTATTCTATTGTGTAAATGTACCACAGTTTCTCTATCCATTCCTCAACTGAGGTTGTTTCCAACTTCTGGCTATTACAAATAAAGCTGCTATGAACATGGTTGAGCACATATCCTTGTTTTATACTTGAGCATCTTTCGGTTAAATGCCTAAGAGTGGTATAGCTGGATCTTGAGGTAGCACTATTCCTCATTGTTTGAGAAAACATCAGATTGATTTCCAAAGTGGTTGTACAAGTTTATATTCCCACCAGCAATGGAGTAGAGTTCCTCTTTATCCACATATCTCCCACATGTGTTGTTACTTGAATTTTTTATCTTAGCCATTCTGATGGGTATAAGGTGAAATCTCAGGGTCCTTTTGATTTCCTTTATGACTAAGTATGTTGAGCATTTCTTTAAGTGTATTTCTGCCATTTGATGTTCCTCTATTGAAAATTCTCTGTTTATCTCTGTACCCCATTTTTTAATTGGATTACTTGATTTCTTGCTGTTTAACTTCTTAAGTTCTTTATATATTCTGGATATTAGCCCTCTGTCAGATAAAGGATTAGTGAAGATCCTTTCTCAATCTGTAGGTTGTTGTTTTGTTCTGACAACAGTGTCCTTTTCCTTACAGAAGCTTTTCAGTTTCATAAGGTCCCATTTATTGATTGCTGATCTTAAAACCTGTGTTGTTGGTGTTTCTTTTTTTCAGGACGTTGAAAGATCTCCCATTCTCATGGCTTAGCAGGATTAACATAGTAAAAATGACCATCCTACCAAAAGCAATCTACAGATTCAATGCAATTTCCCTCAAATTACCAAAACGATTCTTCACAGATCTTCAAAGAAATGTTCTCAATTTCATATAGGATAACAAGAAACCCAGAATACGTAAAACAGTCTTGTACAATGAAATATCTTCTGGAGGTATCTCTATCCCTGATCTCAAGCTATATTATAGAGCAACAGTAATAAAAACTGCATGGTACTGGCATAAAAATAGAATGGTGCATCAGTGAAATCAAATAGAAGACCCAGAAATAAACCCACACACTTATGGACACCTGATATTTGACAAAGATGCCAAAACCGTACAATGGAGAAAAGAGAGCATTTTCAACAAATGGTGCTTGTCTAACTGGATGTCTACAGGTAGAAAAATGCAAATAGATCCATACTTATCACCTTGCACAAAACTAAAATCCAAGTGGATCAAAGACTTCAATATAAAAATGGACACAATAAACCTGTACAAGAAAAAGTGGGGAAGAACCTTGAACTCATTTTACATTATTTTGGAATATGATTTCTTGTACATTACAGAAAGTTATTAATTTACCTTAAAAATCTATGTCAGAAAATATGTATGTTTGTCAAGCAATGGAGAAATTAAATTTATAGTGCAGCAAAATATTCTTAGAAATACTGTCCCTGGTACATCAGCTATGTGATACAGTACTGTAATTCCAAATTGAAAATAATGATGTTTTGTTGAATTGTTTGATGTACATAGTCATTCACCAAGCTTTTTCTTTCTGAGAGTGTTGGCAATAGAAAGGCTTTAACAAGACGGTTCTCAATTTGATGTCAGCCTGGGCCTACAGAGGCAGTTCCAGGCCAGTTTGTACTACAGAAGAAGACACTGCTTAAAAATAATCTATTAAATAAGCTAGCCACCCAACAACAACAAAAAAAAGAAAATAAAAATTTAGTTCAGGGAATCATATGAAAGAAGGGGGAGTTAGTATGACCTGGATAGGATAGGAGTACCACAAGTACCTAATATATCTTGGACAGGGGTCTTTAATGAGACTGCATTTCCAACGAAGGAACATGTATGGATATAATCTAGAATCCCTGCTCAGATGTAGTCCATGGTATCCAAGTGGGTTCCCCAGTAAGGGGAACAGGGACTATTTCTGACATGAACTCAATGGCTGGCTCTTTGACCTCCCTTCCTCTCCCCAAGGGAGGAGCAGCCTTGCTAGGCCACAGAGGTGGACATTGAAGCCAGTCCTGAAGAAACCTGATAAGCTAAGATCAGATGGAAGGGGAGGAGACCGCCCCTAGCTGTGGACTTGGAAAGGGGCAGGAAGGAGATGTGGGAGGGAGGGTGGAGTTGGGAGGGAATGAGGAGCAGGCTACAGCTGGGAAACAAAGTTAAGAAATTGTAACTAATATTTAACAAATAAAAATAATTAGTTAGAACATATTCTATGTGAAATACCAAACTGTCAAGAACATGTGCATGCTTATCCATCTTTATGACCACACTGAAGTTGTCACAGTGCATAGGTAAATCCCCAAAAGATACATATACCATGTCATGAACTAAGACAATCAAGACACAAGTTCAGAGAAAGTGACACTGTAATGGGGAACAGTGTTGCTTACATAAATATTATTCTGATGAGATTTTAACTTACTTGACACTCACAATGGTATATAAATCCTTACAATTATATAGTGTCCCAAATACATGTGACTTTACAGTCATTCAGCTTTATATAAGTAAAAAGAAGAACTTTCATTACAAATTTGTAATGTATTTTTAAAATAATCCTACACTTAAGCTTGAGTGCAGTTAGAACTTAATGAACCACCACATCCAAAGACAACAATTTGTAGATGTCTCCTACAATCCTTCAGCTTCTTCATCACTTTTTGACAAGTCAAGAGTTCTGCTCCAGGTTGTAATTATTCATCTTTATACTTTCTTTGTTCTTTTTTTCTTATTTATTTATTTATTTATTATTGATTACACTTTATTCAATTTTTTATCCCCCCATAAAACCCTCCCTTTTCTTCTTCCAACCCCACCTTCCCTTCCCCTTCTCCATGCATGCCCCTCCCCAAGTCTACTGAGAGGGGATGTCTTCCTCTCCTTCTTTCTGATCCTAGTTTATCAGCTCTCATCAGGAGTGGCTGCATTGCCTTCCTCTGTGGACTGGTAAGGCTCCTCCCTGCTCAGGGGGAGGTGATCAAAGAGCAGGCCAATTGGTTCATTTCAGAAACAGTCCATTTTCCCATTACTATGGAACCCACTTGGACACTGAACTGCCATGGGCTACATCTGTGCAGGGGTTCTAGGTTTTCCCCTTGCATTGTACTTGGAGTATCAGTCTCAGGAAAGACCCCCATGCTCAAATTTTTTGGTTCTGCTGCTCTCCCTGTGGAGCTCCTGTCCTCTCCAGATCCCACTATTTCCCACATTTTTCTTGAGATTCCATGCACACTGCCCAACAGTTGGCCATAACTCTCAGCATCTGCTTTGAAATTCTGCAGGGCAGAGCCTTTCAGAGGCCCTTGTGACAGGGTCCTAACTTGTTTCCTGTCTTCTTCTTCTGATGTCCATCTGTGTTGCCTTTCTGGTTGGGGACTGAGCATTTTAACCAGAGTCCTCCCTTTTGATTAGTTTCTTTAGGTGTACAGATTTTAGTAGGTTCATCCTATATAATATGTCTATATGAGTGAATATATGCCATGTGTGTCTTTCTGCTTCTGGGATAGCTCATTCAGAATGATCCTTTCCAGTTCCCACCATTTACCTGCAAATTTCATGATATCCTTGTTTTTTATTGCACAGTAATATTCCATTGTGTTGATGTACCACAATTTCTGAATCCATTCCTCAGTTGAGGGGCATCTGAGTTGTTTCCAGCTTCTGGCTATTACAAATAAAGCTGCTACAAACATGTTTGAGCAAATGTCCTTATTGTGTACTTGAGCCTCTTTTGGGTATATGCCTAGGAGTGATATAGTTGGATCTTGAGCTTTCTATTTGTCTGAGAAAGCTGCAGATTGACTTTCTAGGGTGGTTGTACAAGTTTGCATTCCCACCAGCAATGGAGGAAGGTTCCTCTTTCTCCACAACCTCTCCAGCATGTGTTGTCACTTGAGTTTTTGATCTTAGCCATTCTGATGTGTATGAGGTGAAATCTCATGGTCATTTTTATTTGCATTTCCCTGATGGCTAATGATGTTGAGCATTTCTTTAAGTGTTTCTCTGCCATTCGATATTCCTCTATCGAGAGTTCTCTGTTTAGCTCTGATACCCATTTCTTAATTGGATTACTTCATTTTTTGCTTTTCAAATTCTGTAGTTCTTTATACATGCTGGATATTAACCCTATGTCAGATATAGGGTTGGTGAAGATCTTTTCCCAATCTGTTCTGATGACAGTGTCCTCTGCTTTATAGAAGCTTTTCAGTTTCATGAGGTCCCATTTACTGATTGTTGCTCTTAGAGCCTGTGCTGTTGGTGTTCTGTTCAGGAAGTTGTCTCCTGTACCAATGAGTTCAAGGCTCTTTCCCACTTTTTCTTCTAACCAATTTAGTGTGTGTGGTTTTATGTTCAGGTCTTTGATCCACTAGGATTTTAGTTTTATGCAGGTGATAAGTATGGATCTATTTGCATTTTTCTACATGTAGACATCCAGTTCTTTTTTACATGATTTTTTAAGTATAAAGAGCAAATCTAAAGGACTATAGTGATTGGTTCATAATTTTGGTCCGTTGTTCTTTCTGTAATGAAGTCTCAATGAACATTTGAATATGTACTATTCTATTCTTTATGAATAGAATTTCATAATAACTGTTCCTTCCTTTTTCTGATTTTCTGTATCTTCCCTGCTAATTTAAAAATCTTTTATATTCTTTCATTCATTAACTTCTTTTCTGAAACAATAATCTGATTTGAAGTTCAGCAAATAAAATAGTTGTATAATTTCTGTCTCTAAATTACCAATTACACATCCTTTAATTAAAGGTGCAAAAGGAGTAACTTTATTGCTGTTTGCTGTGTGTGTGTATGATTAACAGGTTGTTATACTTTCATTGCATATATTCCAGAAGGTTTTTGTATAAGTGTGTTATTTTTATTCATTCTAGAATTGAAATGTAGAACTAAAAAGACTTTTTACAAGAAGAATCTTGGAGGCCTTTGGGATATTTCTGGAGTAGCCAAATCCATTTTAGTACCCCATGGCCCTGACTCCCAAAGATAAAATCCCTTTGTCACTGATCAGTTTGACAGCAGCAGAGTACACTGGAAGTGCAGAGTACCAAATCCTAAAGAAGATAATGAGTTTGGCCTTGGTTAGCTTTATAGTTTGAGTTATACTGTTTTTTATTAATAATGGTAAATAAAGCAAAAATAAACTTCCCAGAGCAACAATAAAAAATAAACACTGTTTTAAACAAACCACACAGCCAATTTTTTTTCTATCTGTTATATTGTCGGTTTCCATGGTAAACTTTCCAGGTACTCAGACTAGCACTAAGCCAAAAATGAGAAAGCATATTTCATGTTTATTATTATTCCAAGCAACCACAAGATATCCCATTATTATCAGTACATACGCTATGTTTTATTGGTCATTTTTCTTTTGCTTTTGCGATAATAATACAACCACCTAATTATTTCTCTCCTTCCTTTCCTCCTTATGAACACTTCCATATGTCCCTCTATATTCTCTATTAAATTTGTTGCCTATATTTATTTATTAACTTTTAAGTAACTTTTTATACGGTTTAGTACATTAGATTATAATTTCTATTAGAATTATTTATATATGTAATAGATTACTTTCTATGAAATATATATACATGTTGATATGTTTATTTTGTTTTTCTTTGAATTTTTACATTTATTTAATTATTTACTTTTGTGCATTGTCAGAAGAGAGGTTTTTCACAAGCCACTAAAGTTCAGAGATCAGAGGAAAACTTGTAGAATTTAGCTTTTCTTTTTCCACCATGTAGGTTCAGGTCATTGGACTTCAGTAGGAAGGTTTTGCAGCAAGCTCCTTTACCCTCAAGCCATTTTGTTCGCCTCTGATTTTTTTTCTGTTTTTTTTCTTAGTGAGGAATTTTATATAGAGCAACTGATTTTGCCTCTGTTATATGAAATTTCAAATGGCTTCAATCCTATTTGACAGAAAAGTGATCATTTTGCTAAGACATACATTCTTCTTTTTGGTCAGCTTATAATTTTTTAGCCTGATAATTTTAATACCTTTTTTTCCCCACAAGAATATAAAGTTATCTACTTTTATTTTCTTTTAATATATATGTAACTTTAGGTTTTATTCCTAAACCTCCTATTAAATTAGAGATTACATGTGTCATTTGAAATGTCTATATTCATTAACTTGTTGACACAAAATTTCTTATTCTCAATTTCATTTTATGTCTGCTACCTTGACATATGTGCTTTAATATAAACAGTGTTTTTAAATGGAGCTTGGTTTCTCAGTTTTGTCTTTTTTGTTCTTTTGGTCTATGTAGGAATACATGTGTGCTTTTGTAACCGTAACACTTTATTTTTTCATAGTCGGCTTTAATACTTCGATCATTCATATTTTCCATGAACACATTAGAATTTGCCTTTAGGTTTTAAAAAATCAGTCTTGTACATAAATCTCATCATTAGCACATTGCTACTTATATCAATTTCACCTTGTTTTTTCATCATCAGACTACTGCCTTGAGTGGTCATTAGTATTTCAAAATACTTTGACTGACAAAATGACTTCTCATATTCAAAGGTTTTTTGTTTTGTTTATTTGTGTTTTCTCTTTTAATTTTTTTGTACGTGTTAATGTGATCCCTCAGCTACAACTGCATCTGTTTCTAGAATATATCTTCCTACAACCCATACTGAAATGTTGTCAAATCATTATTTTAGATCTTTGCTCTATTTCTTAAGTGCATTATTTTTTTTTGTTCTTCGCAGCAGTTTTGCATAGTCAATGAGTCCAAACCAATAAATCCACGTTGATTTAATTGGGCAATGTAATAGGACCTTTTTAAAGAGTGATGGATTGTTTTAACCTTTCTCTCAGCAGAGCCTCAGAAGTGAAAACCTCTGTGAAAGTTTCAGTAACTTGTTGGCAAACAAGAAACCATACAAGATATTTCTAAGGGAAATTAGTAGTTTTTCTAATACACCAGATCCTTCATGCAAATTCTTCACAAAGAATAATGACTACAGGGAATATGTGCCAACACAGTACCCCAAAACTATCCTGTAGGTACTTATAGAGTTGACCTGGTATAGCTACCTCAATAGGCATGACAACAAAAATAGCTCAGTACCCCAAACAGTGCCTGGAACAGAGTTCGATCAATTAAACATTTTTTAATTCAGAAATTAATTTTCAGCTTTACAAGAACTATAAATTTATGAAGATAAAATATGTATAACCTTTGATATCCTATTCATTCATAGCAGTTAATCCTGAGTTTAACATAGATAAATGTAATATTTAACATGTTTACTTATAAACATTATAAATCAGGAACAATATGAGTACATTGTAACAGAAAATGGAAAAATACTTTATTGCATTTAATGGGATGCTCTCTTTGAAGCTCTTAAAATGCTCTAAGAGAATAGATTCTCATGTGAGAAAATATAATCAAATCTAAATGAAGGTGATTTTATAATGATGCTTCCATCTTTCAAAAAGAATTGTATGCACAAAACAAATCTACACAAAAATCTCTCCAAGCCACCTGTGTGGTTGTCGGATGTCTTCCTTTTGTGTGCTTCTAAGTGTATTCATTACAGCACCATAATTTTCTCTCAAACAACATTTTGTCTTATGAGTGAAGAATGGAAGAAAATACTTGATGAGACCACGGAAAAATTTAGGTATTTAAAACAACTGTAAAGTCCTTTAAAACTTGGTGTGCTGGTTCTATATGAGAAAACTTATCAAGGCAAAATTTAGGAAGAAAGAAGAAGATAAAACACCAGAATCAGAATCTTCAGCAGACCTACTTGAATTTCAAAAATATACCTGTGTTTCTCCATCCAAAGTTGTGGATTGATAATGTGCAACCAAATAGATTCAAAGATTAATACATTTTAATAAATTTCTTTTATCCAAAGTGTCTGTCTGCTGATTCTTCAGATCCCAACACCATGTTTTTGAATAAAGGCTGGATGAGAAGATGTGTGATTAATTGACTTGTCCATCTAAGTGGTGGTGATCTGCTTTAGCTGGCAAATATCAGGAAGACATTTGAGCTGGAGCTGCTTGGTCATACAAAAAAAACAAAAACAAAAACAAAAACAAAAAACAAAACAAAAAAACCAACCCTGTATTTCTGACAAATATTAAAAGGCAAGATTAGAATAGTGTCACTTGTATTTGTTAAACTTCTCACTGAAGACCTCTTCTTTGTTGTTCATCATGGTAGATGGCTGCTGGTCTGCTGTGATGGACGAGAGCTGTGATTCTGAAGTCAAGCATGGAAGGTTTGAGGTAGATTGATGGCAGGTTTCTGAACAGTATATCTTAACAACTCATCAAAAATTAGGGCACATATCCTAGTTGAGCAAACCAACTCTAAGGTAGCATGTTATGTATATGTGTATATATATATACATATATATAAATATATATACATATATATATAAATATATATATAAATATATGCATATATATGTTTGTGTAAACACACATGTATATAGACCATAAGAAGTTAAAGCAAAAGTAAAATTTTTCCTTTCTGTGGTATCTATAACCACCAGATGCCAGGAAGAATCATTCCCAGAAAGGACATGGATAAATGCCAATTCAGAATCATTTGTAGTAGTTCAAAAGAGAAATAGTGGATGGTTTCATCCAGTGAGTTTATTGGAATTATTGGAATAATTCCAATACAACATATGCTGACTCAGCAAAAAATTGAAGATGCTGATGATGTGCAAAATACTTGATACTAAATATTAATTAAGAGTAAGAGCTGTTTTATTGGCAAATAGACATGCAGGTTGAATAACCCATAAAAATATAAGGAGTACCTATTTCTTATATCGTATTTCATTTTTTAAAAAACTGTCACTGTGGGCGCTAAGATGACTCAGTGAGCTGAAGAGCTTGCTGCCAAGGCTAATGACAGAAGCTGAATCATTGGAACCTATATTTTGAAAGGAAAGAATTGACTGCTACAAACAGTCCTCTTTCACACACCTACTATGGCAGACACAAACTCATACACTTACACAAATCTGGAAAAGTGTACACATACACACATACAAGAACATGCACACAGAATAATAAATAAATAAATAAATAAATAAATAAATAAATAAATAAATGTGGACAAAGGATCCAAGATGGCGGCCCTGGAAGGACACTGTATCTGAGGAGTAGGACAGCAGTGTTGGCACAGCAACCAGGAGACTGAAATCTGGGACCTAAAACACCAGCGTTTGTGATTGCCAGGTAAGCAGAATTCCTACAGTAAGGAAATCAAATGGGAAAGTCTTAGGGACACCCAGTTAATCCCTGGAAAAATTCTGGGTGACCAGCTACGCACAGCCCTGATCTGAACGAGCAGCCACCCTCCGTGCCATCAGCCGCCTGGACCGCACAGTCTCCTGGCCACGCTGAGGCACCCCAGACACCATTCCAGTGCGGGTGCATCGGCAGCGCACATTTGCTAGCCCTGAGATGACTGTGCAGCCTCCAACCACCCCAACAGCCTCCCACCACCCCAACAGCCAGCATCTCTGACCTGGGACAGAGTTCCACGTCAGAGTTCCATACTGAGGCACCTCAGATACCATTCCAGACCTGGGAGAAACGGCAGGTACACGTCTGCTAGCTCTGATTTGAATGTACAGCCTCTGGAGGCCATGCCAGCTGCCATCTCGGGCCAGGTCATAGAGTTCCCGGGCCAGACTCTTCAGACACCATTCCAGACCTGGGAGAAATGGCGAGCACATGTCTGCTAGCCTTGAGCTGAACATGTGCCTCCCATCGTGCCGGTGCCCCGAGCCGCCACCCTGGAGCAGGACATATAGTATCTGGTCCACACTACAGTGTCCCCAGATACCATCCTAGACTGGGGTGCACAATCCCTAGCTCAGAAGGAGGCGTCAAGTCCCCATACCCGAAAGGAGCCTTTAGCAGCAAACCCAGGTAGGATCATAGAGACTCCAAACGAGAGTAGTGTCCCCAGACACCATCTCAAACCAGGACACTCAGCCTCTGGAACAGAGTGAGGTGCCAATCACCCAGACCAGAGTGTCAACCAGCCTGAGGTGCTCACAGCCTCTAGCACAGAGCACAGAACCGGGCACACAGAGCTCACAACAGAGTACATGTGCCACCTGCAGCACCACCCACTGACCTCAGAGTCTAGCATTCAGAACCAGCCACAGAGTGAAGAACACTGGGAATTCAGGAAACCTCGCAGGCTCTTGCCCACAGGCTGCACTTGATAAAAGCACTAGCACCCTCATCCCCTCCTGCATTTGCTCCCAAACCCCATAGCTCAACCATATGCACTCCCCTTTAAGACACCTTCCCAGGACACACGTACACGCAAGCTTGCACAGGTACACACACAGACACACAAACACACACACACACTGACTGACAGTTCCAGTCTGAAGTTCAGCTTCAAGGAACAAACAGCTCCTTGATTATACATAAACAAATGGCCAGAGGTCTGCATAAGAACTCACCCAACAAAAATCAGGACACCATGGCACCTCCAGAAACACGCAAAAGCAATGGAGATTTTAACTCAGCGGAGACACAGGAAAATAATATTAAGGCTATGTTTATGCTGTTACTAGAGAAACAAAAAGAAGAAATGAACAAGGCCCTCAAAGAAATACAGAAGAATATAACTGCCCACGTAGAGGAACAATTAAAAACATACAGAGAGGAAACAAAAAAAAAAATAGGAGCCACATTCAATCAGATGAAGGAAATGGTACAAAGCATGAAAACAGAATTAAAATCTATAAAGGAAACACAAACAGAGAAAAACCTGTAACTGCAGAGCTTAGAGAAAAGATCAAAAGATGGAACAGAGATTCTTGGGAGCTGAAGATACACTTACTGAAATTAATTCCTCACTCAAAGAAAATGTAAAATCAGAGAAGTCCAAAACACAAAAATTCCAAGAAATCAAGGATGCCATGAAAAGACAAAACCTAAGAATAATAGGAATAGATAAAAAAGAACACTCCAGGCTCAATGGACTGGAAAATATTTTTAAGAAAATCATAGAAGAAAAATTTCCCAACTTAAAGAAAGAAATGTCCATAAATATACAAGAAGCCTACAGAACAACAAATAAAGTAGACCAGAAAAGAAATTCCTCGTGTCACATCATAGTCAAAACACTAAACCTACAAAACAAAGAAAAACTATTAAAGGCAGCAAGCAAAAATGGTCAAGTAACATATGAAGAGAGACCTATCAGAATCACACCAGACTTCTCATCAGAAACTATGAAAGTCAAGAAGGGCCTGGGCAGAGGTCATGCAGTCTTTAAGGCAACACAGATGCCAACCCAGACTACTACACCCAGCAAAGCTTTCAATCACTATAGATGGAGAAAACAAAATATTCCATGGCAAAACAAAATTTAAGCAATATCTACATAGCAACTCAACCCTACAGAAGATACTAGAAGGAAAACTCCAATTCAATGAAAACAACTACACCAAAGAAAATGTAGTATTCAGATAACTTCCCAGCAAAAAGGGGAAAAAAGCAATGAATCATAGTAAGACCATCAACTCCACAATAAAATGAAGTAACAGAAATTGGTCATCATTATCTATTAACATCAATGGACTCAACTCTCCAATAAAGAGACACAGACTAACAAAATGGTTGCAGAAACAAGATCCAACATTCTTCTGCATCCAAGAAACACACCTATGCAACAAAAATAAACACTACATCAGAGTAAAGGGCTGGAAAAAATGTGTTTCAAACAAATGGACCCAGAAAGCAAGCTGGGGTAGCAGTCCTAGAACCTAATAAAATAGACTTTCAACCAAAACTAACGAAGAAAGATGAGGAGGGGCACTTCCTTCTCATCAAAGGAAAATTCCAACAAGAAGATATCACAATGTTGAACATCTATGCCCCCAATACAAGACCACCCACATTTGTAAATGAAGCATTATTAAAGCTGAAATCACACATTGATCCCAACACCCTAAGAGTGGGAGAATTCAGCAACACTCCACTCTCATGAAGGGACAGATCATCCCTTCAGAAGCAAAACAGGGAAACAAGGGCACTTTCAGAGGCCCTAAATTAAATGGACCTAATGGATGTCTACAGAACTTTTCACCCTAGATCAAAGAGTATACCTTCTTTTCAGCACCTCTTGGAACCTTCTCCAAAATAGACCATATAGTTGGTCACAAAACAAGCCTCATCAGATACAAGAAAATCAAATTAATCCATTGTATCCTATCTGACCATCATGGTCAAAAGCTGGACATCAATAACACCAGAAACAGAAAAAAGGCTGCATATACATGGAAACTGAACAACTTGCTACTCAAGGACAGCTTTGTTAAGGAAGAAATTAAAGACTTTCTAGAATTCAATGAAAGCACAACATACTCAAACCTATGGCAGTGCTAAGAGGAAAGTTCATAGCACTAAGTGCCTTCAACAATAAATTTGAAACATCCCATACAAGCAACTTAATGGCCCAACTGAAAACCTTAGGAAAAAAAAAAAAAAAGCAGATACACCCAAGAGGAGCAGACAGCTAGAAATAATCAAAATCAGGGCTGAAATCAATCAATTAGAAACAAATAAAACAATTCAAAGAATCAATGAAACCAACAGCTGGTTCTTTGAGAAAATCAACAAGATAGACAAGCCCCTAGCCAAACTAACAAAAAGGCAGAGAGAAACTATCCAAATCAGCAAAATCAGAAACGAAAAGGGGGACATAACACTGAGGAAATCCAAACAATCATTAGGTCTTACTACCAAAGCCTATATGCCACAAAATTTGAAAATCTAAATGGAATGGATGATTTTCTTGATAGATTCAATCTACCTAAATTAAGCCAAGATCAGGTAGAAAGATTGAATAAACCTGTATCCCCCAAAGAAATAGAAGCAATCATCAACAGCCTCCCTACCAAAAAAGCCCTGGGCCAGATGGTTTTAGTGCAGAATTCTACCAAACCTTCAAAGAAGTCCTAACACCAATTCTCTCTAAACTGTTCCACAACATAGAAATAGAAGGAAAATTTCCAAACTCATTCTATGAAGGCACAGTCACCTTGATACCTAACAAAGAACTAACAAAAAAAGAGAAATTCAGATCTATCTCTCTTATGAACATTGACACAAAAATACTCAATAAAATACTTGCAAACGGAATCCAAGAACACATAAAAGATATCATCCAACATGATCAAGTAGCCTTCATCCCAGGCATGCCAGGGTGATCCATCAATGTGATCCACCATATAAACAAACTGAAGGGGGAAAACCACATGATCATCTTCCTAGATTCCGAAAAAGCATTAGACAATATCCAACATTCATTCATGCTTAAAGTCTTGGACAGATCAGGGTTACAAGGCACATATCTAAACATAGTAAAGACAATATACAGCAAGCCTGTAGCCAACATCAAACTCAATGGAGAGAAACTTAAATTAATCCAACTGAAATCAGGGACAAGGCAAGGCTGACCATTCTCTCCGCATCTCTTCAACATAGTACTTGATATCTTAGCTAGAGCAATAAGACAACTAAAGGATATCAAAGGGATACAAATTGAAAAGGAAGAAGTCAAAGTATCATTATTTTCAGATGATATTAAAATATACATGAGTGACCACAAAAATTCAACCAGAGAACTCCTTCAACTAATAAACACCTTCAGCAAAGTGGCTGGATACAAAATCAATTCAAAAAATCAGAAGCCCTCATGTACACCAAAGACAAAAGGGTGTAGAAGGAAATTATGGAAACAACACCCTGCACAATAGCCACTAATAACAAAAAGTATCTTGGGATGATTCTAACCAAGCAAGGGAAAGACCTGTTTGAAAAAAACTTCAAATCTCTGAAGAAAGAAATTGAAGAAGATATCAGAAGATGGAAAGACATCCCATGCTCATGGATTGGTAAGATTAATATAGTGATGGCCATTCTGCCAAAAGCAATCTACAGATTCAGTGCAATTCCTATCAAAATACCAACACAATTCTTCACAGACCTTGAAAGAAAAATACTCAACTTCATATGGAGAAACAAAAAACCCAGAATCTCCAACATGATCCTGTACAACAACAGATCATCTTGGAGGTATCTCCATCCCTGACCTCAAGCTGTACTACAGAGCAATAGTAATAAAAACTTTCATGGTATTGGCATAGAAACTGAATAGTGGATCAATGGAATCGAATAGAATCCCCAGATATAAATCCACACACCTATAGAAACTTGATTTTTGACAAAGAAGCCAAAACCATTCAATGGAAAAAAGACAGCATCTTCAATAAATGGTGCTGGTCCATCTGGATTTCCATATGCAAAAAATGAACATAGATCCATATTTATCATCCTGCACAAAACTAAAATCCAATTGGATCAATGACCTCAACATAAAAGCAGATACACTAAACCAGTTAGATGAAAAGTAGGGAAGAGCCTAGAACTCATTGGCATAGGAGACTACTTCCTGAACAGAACACCAACAGTAGAGGTGGTAAGATCAACAGTAAATAAATGGGACCTCATGAAACTGAAAAGCTTCTGTAAGCAAAATACACTGTCATCAAAACAAAACGACAGCCTATAGACTGGGAAACGATCTTTACTAATCCTACATCTGACAGAGGGCTAATATCCAGTATATATAAAGAACTCAAGAAGTTAAAAATCAACAAATCAAGTAATCCATTTAAAAAATGGGGTATGGAGCTAAAAAGAGAACTCTCTGTAGAGGATTTTAGAATGGCAGAAAAACACTTAAAGAAATGCTCAACGTCCTTAGCCATCAGGGAGATGCAAATCGAAATGACCCTTAGATTTCACCTTATACCTGTCAGAATGGCTAAGATCAAAAACTCAAGTGATAACACAAGCTGGAGAGGTTGTGGAGAAAGGGGAACTCTCCACCATTGCTGGTGGGATTGCAAACTGGTACAACCACTCTGGAAATCAAATTGACGCTTTCTTAGACAATTAGGAATAGTGATTCCTCAAGACCCAGCTATACCACTATTAGGCATATACCCAAAAGATGCTCAAGTATTAAACAAGGACATTTGTTCAACCATGTTCATAGCAGCTTTATTTGTAATAGCCAGAACCTAGAAATAACCCAGATATCCCTCAGTTTAGGAATGGATACAGAAATTTTGGTACTTTTACACAATGGAATACTACTCAACAATTAAAAATGAGGAAATCATGAAATTTGCAGGCAAATGGTGGTACCTGGAAAGGATCATCCTGAGTGAGGTATCCCAAAAGCAGGGTGGACATGCTGAAATCTATACACTTAGACATGATAAGCAAGAAGGAAGACCCAGGATGGGATGATCAATTCTTGTTTAGATGGACAAATGGGATGGACATTGAATGTAGGAGAAAACAAGCAACAGGACAGGTGCCTACCACAGAGGGCCTCTGAAAGACTCTAACAATGTGTCAAAGTTGATATTAAGACTCACAACCAAGCCTTCGCCAGAGTGCAGGGAATCATATGAAAAAAGTAAGTAAAAAAAGTTAGTAAGATTTGACGAGGACAAGAGCTCCACAAAGACCAAATAGATCAGGGCACAGGGGTCTTCTATGAGACTGTTTCTCCAACCAAGGACCATGTATGGATATAAACTAGAACACCTGCTTGGATATGGCCCATGGTAGCTCAGTACCCAACTGGGTATCCTAGTAAGGGGAACAGGGACTATTTTGGTCATGAACTCAATGGCTGGCATGTCGACCGACCCCCCCTTCCCCGAGGGAGGAGCAGCCTAACTAGATCCCAGAAGAGGACATTGCAGCCAGTCCTGAAGATACATGATAAGTTAGGTTCAGAGGGAAGGGGGGGAGGTCCTCCTCCATCAGTGGACTTGGAGGGGGCCATGGAGAAGATGAGGGAGGGATGGAGAGAGTGGGAGGGAGCGAGGGAGGGGGCTACGACTGGGATACAAAGTATATGACCTATGATTAATATAAAAATAAATAAATTACTTTAAAAAATAAATAAAATAATAAATAAATAAATAAATGTTCAAATGCCATTATTTTGGCTATAAACTATATATTTAATAAGTACTAATTTTAGAGATTTTTAATTTATTTTTTTTTTATTTATTACACTTTATTCACTTTGTATCCCAGCTGTAGCTCCCTCCCTTGTCCATTCTCTCCCACCCTCCCTCTTCTCCTCCCAAGCACCTTCCCTAGTCCACTGATACAGGAGGGAGCTCATTTTCCCTTTCTTTCTGACCCTAGCCTATCAGGTTTCATCAGGACTGGCTGCATTGTCTTCCTCTGTGGCCTAGTAAGGCTGCTCTCTCCTCATGGGGAGGTGATCAAAGAGCCTACCACTGAGTTCATGTCAGAGATAGTCCCTGTTCCCCTTTTTAGGGAACCACTTGGAGACTGCACTGCCATGGATTACATCTGTGCAGAGGTCGTAGGTTATCTCCATGCATGGTCCTTGTTTGGACTATCAGTCTCAGAAAAGACCCCTGTGCACAGCCTTTTTTTTGTTTGTTTGTTTGTTCTGTTGCTCTCCTTTTGGATCTCCTGTGTCATCCAGGTCTATCATATCCCAATCCTTTCATATTCCCTACACTCTGCCTATGATTGGCCATGAATCTTAACATCTGCTTCAATACCCTGCTAGGTAGAAGCTTTCAGAGGCCCTCTGAGATTTTAATAATTTTATTTTCCCTCCATTGATTATTTAAGCAGTTTTCAGTGAGATAAAACATAATCTGTAAGTGATTATGATAAAGTTGATATAAAGTATAATATTTGAACTAACCAAATAGATTAACAAATATTTCTAAAGCAGTCACAAAATAATAGTAAAGGTTTTGGAGATTAGAAAACAATGTTTGACGGTGATGATTTCAACACTGCTGAGAGCAGAAAAGTCAGATCATCAATTGCTGTTCAAAAGTATATCACAGTAACACTGCTTACTCCCTTTTAGATTTTTGGAGTCAACTGTGTGATGGCAAGACAGGTTACCTGTCACTCCTGAAGGGCCAGAGCTATTACATAAGATGATACTGAGAATAACAGTCACAATGCAAATGCTAAATGGGGCAGAGGATAAAACTTTTACATGGACATTAAAAAACCAAGGTTTGTCAGCTACTATATATTCAGAAGCTGAATTCTTGGAGACATCTTTTCTTGAGGCTATTTTAAATTTTTTGAGACATGCTCAGACATAACAGGAGGCACATGCTTGTACTTCATACAGGAAACCAGTGTTCTCATATATAGACACTCTATTTAGAAATGAGGAGGCATTTCTGAACTGCCTCCTATGTGAGATCCTGTTAGCCTTCCTGCCACTTCCACTTAACATCTCACTAGGCATGACTGCCTGAAAGCCAAGCACCCTAAATGAAGCCAGGTATTGTTTACAGCAGTGTGAAGATCTGGATGCATATGGAGTATGACATTTCACACACCCGGTAACTTCAACATTCCTCTTGACAAAAAAAAATGTCTGTGCTAATTTATCACTACTCTTTAAAAGACTTGCAGACCTATCTGGTAAAATGAATTTTTGTGTATATCCCAAAAAGATTTCCTAGAAATGGAGTAGTGACTCTTTAAGGTTTTCTAACTGACAAGCTTATAATACTTGAATGAAAGTAGAACAATTTTAAATCATAGATTATGACAACAGAAAAGAAAGGCTTCTGAAACTGACTACTCTTTATTGGTGTGAATTAAAGTAAGCTTGAGATGTCAGATATTTATCTCAATATATTGTTTATTATACTACAATCTGATATATTTGCATTGATATTAGTAAACCAATGACATAGTTAGAAGATAACTTGACTCAAGCCTTTTGTTTTCTGACATGAATTAATGCTGATATCTGATTCATTTGTGTTGGGGGTTGTTCTGCTGCTGGCCTCAAGATCTGGTTACTCCCTGGATATACCTGTCTTGTGTAAACCTGCCTAAGACAAACCTGATTGGTTGGTTAAATGGCTGGTACCTTGACAGGACAGAGTTGGGTAGGCATGGCTAAAGTTCAGGGGCTATGGAGGGCAGGAGAATCATGGGAGACAGGTGAACAGGAAGAGGAAGAAGGAGGACACCACAAGGGGTTTATGTGGAGAAAAGTCCATATGAGCATAGAAAAAGGACTCCAAGGATGGCATAGAGGGAAAAGACACCAAATATATGCAAATATTTGTAAGATTATGGATGGAATGTAGCCCAGATAAAGGCAGATGGATTTGGGTGGGGGTTGGGAAAAGGATGACAAAGTTATTGAGAAAGCATAGATGAAATATCTTCCCAGCCCAAGGTAAAATAAGGCAAATTACAAAATCCAACAAGTGTCTGTATTTTATTATTTGTGGTAGTGGGTTAGATAATACCACTGTGATAATCTTAGGGCTAATAATACATATTATAGTCTAACACTCTAAATATCTACTATAATACATTTGTTTCAACACTGAGAGACATAAAAATGTTTTTAGAAGTATGAGACAGCATGACTCCAAATCTGCATATTCTCTGGTTCTATTTCTGAACTAAAAACTCCATAATATGGAGAGGTTTGTGCTGTCTCATTTATTAATCTTTCACAAGATATAGAATATTATCTAATGTGATGCAGATAATTAATAAACCTTTTGAATCTGTGTATTTATTAAATTGCTAAAAGTGTAAATGAGATTAAAATACATATTAAGAAAACATTTTTATATAACTTGGAAGGATGTATTCATTATAATATATCTAAATTAACTAACACTGGATAAGAAATAAACAAGTATTCAGTTCTTCAATAAACTAGTGATCTGCGATAATCAGTAATTATAACTGTGAATATTAAGGGTCTTTCTATTTCCCAGGTACTGTGGTATATAAAGTATATTCACAAATTTAAACATTTAAAATAAGTGTTAAGCAAATGATGTATGTAGGTAAATAAAGCACAGAATGAATGTAATCCAAATAAAACTCTAAGAAAATATATTTTCTCCTATTAAAGACTATTAAAGTAATTGTGATTTTTTTTTTCATCAAAGACTTGGGCAGCAAACATCTTGTGAGTCCTGTGTAAGGAATGAATAATTTTATCATTAAATTTAACATAGAGAGATTCGTGATCTTCTGTATAATCAGTCTCACAAATTCCCGAAGATTGTTTTTGGTGATGGCATCTATCCATGCCCCTCTCCCACAAATGTGCGTTTGTTTCCCTGAAAGCTCTGCTAAAATGAACATTTTGATCCCTAAAACCTTAGGTAGGACTTCAAACAGCATTCTTAATGAATTCATTCCTGCTTATGCTGGTAAAGCTATCAGACAACAGACCACATCTTTAGTAGTAAGGATTGAGACAATGAGAGAATAATTGGGATTGTATGTAATTACACAATAGAACCATACATTTTAATTAGCCATACCAAACACTGATTGAAACTTGTTTTATGATTTAACAAATGGCTCATAAGAATGAGCTTAAACAAGATTTCACTACCAAGCAAGAAACATTTTCTGGAGTAGCTCAGAAGGCTCTGTGACATTGAATGAGGACGTGATATTACAAATCTTTCCAGCTACATGGCTTTTTATATTATCATTACCCTTCCTAACTACCCACAGGATTCCTTTACAACATCAGGTATTACACAAAAGGCATATTAACAGAATCACTTATCTTCCCTCCAAGCACTGACCAATCAGTTTTCATCTAAGATACTTAGCTATAAAATCTCGTAATATTTTATATGACTCTCAGGTCATTTTGAACAACTTCAAGAGTCTTATTAAGGATTGAGAAAGATTTTCAAAGGGGGATACTTAATGAAGCCTTCTTTTCATTCTGATCTTTTACCAAATCCCTGCTAGTTAAGTCACTGAAATTTTAAAGCATTCATAATATGAAAGAGAAGATAAAAATGTCTTTTAATAGTATTAAAATAATATATACAAATGTGAATGAAAAATGAAAATTTATTTTATTTATAATAGGTAGTATACATCATATTGGAAATGAAGAATAAGTTTGCTGTTTTTATAAAAAAAAATATCCAGAAGCAAAACAATATAAAAACTCTGTCCCTTCTATAATCTTTCTTCATTAACAGGAGTCAAAAGCAGAATATTAACAAGATACAAAATAAAAACAAACTGGCTTCCTATGAGGGTAACTTCATTATATGAGGTCTCAATATAAAACACACTCAAAATGTGTTTACGTCTACACACATGAGCATAATTTCTGCAACATTAAAGTTGCAAAGCATAAGACAAAGGAGAAATGAGTTTATGTTCTTTTTGTTTTTTTGAGTGTATTGGATATGAATGAAAAGAAGTCCAAACAAGACACAGAGCAGCATGCTTAGAATTTAGAAGCTCTAACATTTCTCATCTGAGTGGAGCTGTTCACATAATAGCTCAAGAAGAATAATTTATAAACATCATGATATAAATTAGTTACTAGAAATTGGGTTTGGGTTTCATACAGAGGAAGGACTTGCCAGAGAGCATCTGCAGGAGGTCTATATCTGAGCACTCACTGTCCAGAAGACAGGAAAATACTGAGATCTGAACATAAAATCTTAATAGATTCCAGAAGAGTGGGAGTAATGGAATAGTAATATTTGCATCTATATCTATCATCTAGCTATCTATTGTCTATCATTTTTGTGTAAAATATCTATCTCCATTACAGGTCTATCTATCTATCCATCTATCCATCTATCTATCATTTATTACCTATTATTTACCTCTTGATAACACCTCAGAGGAATTAAATAAATAATGTATATTTGTAAATGGTGGCATGCCTATCTTTTCTGTAGGTCTTTTGGAGGGATTACATGGAAGATAATTTTGTGGACTCTGATGAAAATCTATCAAAAAATCACCTTGTAGATTATAAAAAAGAAAACATTCTGAATGAGATTTAAGCATCCTCCCTAATGTCCTCCTTAGTGTTTAGCTTCTTTAGGTCTGCAGATTTTAGTATGTTTATTCTAATATCCACTTATAAGTTAGTGTATACCATGCCTATCTTTCTCTTCTGTGTTACCTCACTTAGGATGATCTTTTTAGTTCCATCCATTTGCCTGCTAATTTCATGGTTTCCTTGATTTTAATTGTTGAATAGTATTCCACTGAGTAAATGTACCTCAATCTCTGCATCCATTCCTCCTTTGAGTGATATCTAGGTTGTCTCCAGATTCTGGCTACTACAAATAAAGCTGCTGTGAACATAGTTGAGCCAATGTCATTGTTGAATGGTGGGGTGTCTTTTGAGTATATACCCAGAAGCGGTATAGCTGGATCTTATGGTAGTGCTATTCCCAATTTTTTGAGAAAGCAGTAGATTAATTTCCAAAGTGGTTGTACAAGTTTGCACTCCCACCAGCAATGGAGGACTGTTCTTCTTTCTCCACATCCTCTCCAACATGTGTTGTCACTTGAGTTTTTGATCTTAGCCATTCTGATCTGTGTAACATGGCATCTCAGAGTTTTTTTGATTTGCATTTCCCTGATGACTAAGGATCTTGAGCATTTCTTTAAGTGTTTCTCTGCCATTCAATAATCTGTTGATAATCTCAGTTTAGCTCTGCATCTCATTTTTGATGGGATTATTTGATTTGCTGTTTAACTTCTTGAGTTCTTTATTTATTCTGGATATTAGCCTTCTGTCAGATATAGTGTCGGTGAGGAACATTTCCCAGTCCGTAGGCTGTCATTTTGTTCTGAGGACAGTGTCCTTTCATTTACAGAAGCTTTTCAGTTTCATGAGGTCCAATTTATTTATTGTTGATTTTATATCCTGTGCTGTTGGTGTTCTCTTCAGGAAATTGTCTTCTGTGCCAATGAGTTTAAGGCTCTTCCCCACTTTTTATTCCAACAGATTTAGTGTGTCTGGTTTTATGTTAGGTCTTTGATCCATTTGGACTTTAGTGCAGGGTACTACTTGCATTTTTCTACTTATGGACATTCAGTTAGACCAGTACCATTTGTTAAAGATGCTATCTTTTTCCATTGAAAGGTTTTGGAATCTTTATCAAAAATCAAGTATCCTTAGGTGTTTTCATTTATTTCTGACACTTCTATTCGATTCCATTGATCCACCAGTCTGTTTCTATGCCAGTATTATGCAGTTTTTATTACTGTTGTTCTATAGTATAGCTTGAGATCATGGACAGCGATACCTCCAGAAGATCTTTTATTGTAGATGATTGTGGCAAACAAGATAGATACCAGAAGGAGTGAAAGAGAGGAAATAGGATGGGAGCCTACTATATATGGTCCTCTGAAGGGCTCTACATAACAGGAGATGGAAGCATATCCTGAAATTCAAGCCAAACTTTGGGCAGAGCACAAGGTGTCTTATGGAAGGAGAGGGGGTAGATAGAAGGACATGGAAGATAAGGAGCCCCACAAGGAGACTAACAAAACTAAAATATCTGAGGCCAGGGGGTTGTGCAGGAACTGATGCACCAACCAAGGACCATGAACAGAGAGGACTTAGAACCCCTGCTCAGATTAGCCAGTTGACAGCTCAGTCTCCATGTAGGTTCCCTAGGAAAAGGTGTAGGGGTTGCCTCTGTCATGAACTGGATTCCCTGCTTTTTTGATCACATGCCCCTAGTGATGCCAGGACACAGAGGGAGAGGATCCAGGCAGTCTTGATGAGACTTGATAAGCTATAGGCAGATGTGAGAGGAGGGGCACTCTTTTAACTGATTTAGAATATCTGGGTTTATGTTGAATTCTTTGATCCACTTGGACTTTAGTTTTGTGAAGGGTGATAAATATTGATCTATTTTCATTTTTCTGCATGTAGACATCTAGTTGGACCAGCACCATTTGTTGAAGATGCTGTCTTTTTTCCGTTGAATGGTTTTGGCTTCTTTCTCAAAAATCGGGTATTCATAGGTGTGTGGGTTTATTTCTGGGTCTTCTATTCGGTTCCATTGATCCACCTTTCTGTTTCTATGCCAATTCCATGTAGTTTTTCTTACTATGGCTCTGTAGTACAACTTACTCAGCAATAAAAAACAAGGAAATTATGAATTTTGTCAGCAAATGGTGGGATCTAGAAAAAAATCATCCTGAGTGATATATCTCAGGAGCAGAAAGACACACACAGTATATACTCACTTATAAGTGGGTGCTAGACCTATAAGATAGGATAAACATAATAAAATCTGTATACCTAAAGAAGATAAACAAGTAAGAAGACCAGGGTAAAATTATCAATATTCACCTAGAAAGACAAGGGGGAAAACAAGTAACAGTACAGGAGAGTACCACAGAGGGCACCTGAAAGACTCTACCTAGCAGTGTATCAAAGCAGATGCTGAGACTCATAACCAAACCTTCAGCATAGTGCAGGGAATCATATGAAAGAAAGGGGAGTTAGTATGACCTAGAGGAGACAGGAGCCCCACAAGTTCCAAATATATCAGGGCACAGGGTTCTTCTATGAGCCTGTTTTTCCAACCAAAAACCATGCATGGATATAACTTATAACCCCTGTTCGGACATAGCCCATGGTAGCTCAGTATCCAAGAGGGTTCCCTAGTAAGGGGGACAGGAATTATTTCTGACATGAACTCAATGACTTGCTCATTGAGCTTCTCCTCTCCCACAAGGGAGGAGCAGCCTTACTAGGCCACAGAGGAGGACAGTGCAGCCAGTCCTGAAGAGACCTGATAAGCTAGGGTCAGATGGAAGGGGAGGAGGACCTCCCCTATCAGTGGATTTGGAAAGGGGAAGGGAGGAGATGAGGGAGGGAGGGGGTATTGGGAGGGAAAGAGGAAGGGGACTATGGCTGGGATACAAGTAAATAACCTGTGATTGAAATAATAATAAAAAAGAATAACAAAATCTAAAAAACAACAAAAACAAAAAACAATGTGAGATGTGAGACTATGGTAACAGGTGCTCTTTTTTTTTCATATACATTGTCTTCTGTTTTCTAACATGGTATAAACAAAATAATAGGGATTTATTTATGATTCACCTTATGTTTCACAGCTACAAGTATAAACTGCTTTGTTGCTACATATTACTGCAAATATGGACCCTTTAATATACAAGAAGATATGGACAGGAGAACAAAATTTTCCACCCAATTAGTCCCAACTACAAGAGTGATGCGAAATTTATCTCCCTTATGCTGGCTCAATGTCAGCATGATAATATACAGAAGTGATCATATGAATTTAAAATATTGCCATGCTTGGGAAATGCTTCAGTCATCGAAGAGTAGGGAATATGATGAATAAAAGTTTGGAAAGATCCTGAAGGACAGAATAATATATTCCAATTGTGTATGTGTGTGTGTATTCCAATATTTTTTTTCTTACCTGATATCTAAGTTTCAGGAGAGTTGTAAAGCTGAACACACTCATGGCCTCTGTCAAGTACATGTAGACTATGCTGTTTCTTATTTTGCTTAACTTTTCCATGTTGCTAAATATGTGTCGCTGAATGGTATGTTATTTACTTTTTTCTTTTTAACTTCTAGGGACGCTAGGGATAGAATAATGTCTCATTCCCCATTTGCATATAAAAGTTTTTGTAAAATTTAGGATTTATTGAATATTAATATTTTATTTTTATCACTGACAGGTATCTTTAAATAGGAAATACTAATAAATTATATCAATGATTACATCTTACTCTGAAGTAATACCTTATGCCTTGCCTTTTTAAAATGTTGGGGATTATAAGATTTAAATGTTAGACAATAAATGCTAAAATAGGAATGTTTAAAAAGATAGATGAATGAAGGGAAGAGAAAAAGAGAACGAGAATTTCTCTGAAGTATCTTATTAATTAAGAATTTGCTTTAATTTTAATTTTCAAAATTATCTATGTGAATCTGGCTGTGAGGAGTTTTTAGCTCACTGAAACTTTATAAAGAAAAACCAATATGAATTTATCTCATTTTCTCAAACAACAGGAATCAGTCAACAGAGTTTCAAGTCCCATATGCAAAATAATGGCTGTTCTTGCTCACCTTGATAAATGTTAAATTTAAATTAGGCTATGAAGGTAAGTAGTAATATTTTCAGTGTTATTATATGAACTTCTAAATTACTGGAAGAAAATTATCAACTACTGAAATTAAGGATAGTTCCAGAACAGGCATGTTACATTAAACATGGAAACCGGATATGTAATTATTTTTGAAGAAGTCAATATTCCAGCTTGAAGTTTTGTTACTTTCTAATATGTTACCTCTATGTGATTCTGGAGAAGTTGGAGTACTATGACCTTATGACAAATGATATTGCATATATATTTATACTATCTGATGAATTCTAATAAATCACTAGTGTTCAATTCTTTTTTTATTTTGAACTATTTATTTTAATTTTTGTGATTTTAGTAAAATCAGACTACTCTCCATTTTTCTTCTAAGACTTCCTATATATAACCCTGTTGAGTTTGCTTTAAATTCTTTTTATTTAATTTTTATATTTTATTTATTTATCTATTTATTTATTTATTTATTTATTTATTTATTTATTTATTGCAATTTATTCACTTTATATCCCTGCTGTAACCCCTCCTTCATCCCCTTCAAATCCTGCCCTCCCTCCCTCTTCTCCCGTATCCCTTCCCAAGTCCACTGCTAGGGAAAGTCCTCCTCTCTTTCTCTCTGACTCCAGCCTATCAGGTCTCATCAGGATTGTCTGCATTGTCTTATTCTGTGGTCCTCAGAAGGATGGTCATCAGAAGAAGGAGAAAACAGGGAACAGGACAGGAGCCTGCCACAGATGGCCTCTGACAGGCTCTACCCTGCAGGGTATCAGCACAGATGCTGAGACTATGGTCAACCTTTGGGCAGAGTGCACGGAATCTTATGAAAGAAGTGGGAAATAGTAAGACCTGGAGAAGATAGAAGCTCCACAAGGAGAGCAACAGAACCAAAATATCTGGGCATAGGGGTCTTTTCTGAGATTGATACGCCAATCAAGGACCATTCATGTAGATATCCTAGAACTCCTGCACAGATGTAGCCCATGGCAGTTTAGTGTCCTAGTAGGGACCTTAGCAATGGGAACAGGAACTTTCTTTGGCATGAACTCAGTGATCAGCTCTTTGATTACCTCCCCTGGGGGAGGAAGGGTGCAACCTTACCAGGCTACAGAGAAAGACAATGCAGCCACTCCTGATGAAACTTGATAGACTAGAATCAGAAGGAAGGAGAGGAGGATCTCCCCTATTAGTGGACTTGTGAGGGGCATGGGTAGAGAAGGGGGGAGGGTCATTTTGGGAGAAGAGGGAAGGAGCTACAGGGGGATACAAAGTGAATAATAGTGTAATTTATAAAAATTAGAATAAAAATATGTTTAGAAAGAGCACAATTCTTTTCTTATATTTTATTGTGATTATTTATTATAATTTCTTCAATTTGTATACTGGCTGTGGCCTCCTCCTTCTTATCCTCCCAATCCCACTGTCCCTCTCTCTTCTCCCCTTATGCTTCTTCCCTAGTCCACTGATAGGTGAGGACTCCCCCCGCCCCTTCTATTTGACCCTAGCCTACCAGGTCCCATCAGGACTGGTTGCATTGCATTGTCTTCCTCTGTAGCCTGGCAAGGCTGAACCCCTCTTTCTTCCCTCAGGGGAGGTGATCAGAGAGCTGATCACTGAGTTCATGCCAAAGAAAGTTCCTGTTCCTCTTATTAGGGACCTCACTTAGAGACTGAATCTATGGGCTACATCTAAGTCAGGGTTATCTGAGCCAGGGTTTTAGGTCCTCTCCTTGTATTTTTCTTGGATGTGTATCAGTCTCTGCAGGTGCCCCCGGGCCATTTAAAAATTTTTTAATTTTATTTAATTTTATTTGCTCTGTTGGTATCCTTTTGGAGCTCCTGTCTCCTCCAGGTCTTTCTATCTCCCTCTGCATTGATATGTTTACCTGCATTCTGCCAAATTTTGGCTATGAGTCTCAGTCTAGAGTCTATAAGGGGCCCTCTGTGGTAGGCACCTGTTCTGTTCTCTTCTCATGCTTCCAATGTCTATCACATTGTCCTTCTGAATGAGGATTGAGCATCTTCCCTATGTTCTTCCTTGTTCTTTAGCTTCTTGGGATTATAGATTTTAGTATGTTTATCCTATATTATATGGCTAATATCCACTTGTGAGTGAGTATAGAACATATTTGTGTTTCTGCTTCTGTGTCACCTCACTAAAGATGATCTCTTCTAGTTACCACCATTTGCCTGCAAATTTCACGATTCCCTTGTTTTTAATAGCTGAGTAGTATTCAATTCTATAAATGTACCACAATTTCTGTATCCATTGCTCATTTGAGGGACATCTAGATTTTTTACAGTTTCTGGTTTCTATGAATAGAGTACAACCACTTTGTAAATCAATCTGAGGCTTTCTCAGAAAATTGGGAATAGTTCTACCTCAAGATCCAATTCTACCACTCCTAGGCATATATCTAAAATATGCTCAACTGTACAAAAAAGGACATTCGCTCAACTGTGTTTATAGCAGCTCTATTCGTAAAAACTCAATTCTTTTATTCCTATGTTTGCTATCTTAAAAATTAAGAAGGCTCATCATGCTATTTCATGAAACTACTATTCTTTTGATATTTAGATATTTTCCTCTCTTCTCTCCATTTCTTTTTGATTAACAATCTTTTCATTCTTTTTCTCCTCTTTCATTCTCTCTCTCTCAGTCTCTCTCAATTATTCACTCTTCTGATTTTTCCTCTTGCTTTTGTCTCCTTATTTATGTAACTACTGCCTGCACATTTACTTTGATGTCATTTATATTATCCATATGATAAATGCTCTTCTAAGTTTTCAAAAATATTAGTTCATTTTTCTAACATAATACAAGTATTGTAATATGTTTATTTTGTTATAATTCCATTTTAAAAGACTAAACTGAAGATCCAGCTAAAAAGGAGATTATGGCTTTCATCAAGTTGCTTCAGCTTTTAAGACAAAAAGCTGCTTAGATTTTAAGGACACACACAGTTATGAGTATTTTTGTTTTCTGTCACTGTTTATATAAGCAGACAACGAGCAAGGACATGGGGTTACTTGGTAAAATGATCCCTGGTGGAATAATTTAAACTCACATTCAAAGTGAATTTATCCGATTATTAGTCATCATTGTGGCTTATTACGTGGCTCTCGAGCTTTATTGCCGAAGAAAATATAACTTAACTTGTAATCATTATCAAATGTTATTTAAGGTTAATTTTGGCAATAGTTTTATTTTATTTTACTTCTAGATTTATATTTCTCTGCAATTTCATCATTCCTCAGACCAATGTAATGAGAGAAGCCCTAGTTTTATCCCCAGTTTGGAAGTGAGAAAGTAGGTGCTCAGAGGAATTCCATGAGTTTCTAGATTGTGTTAGTCCTCAGTGGATCAGCTATGACTTTACATGGTAGTATAAAGCTCTTACTTTTCATCAGGATCAATATTTCATTCTACATCCTTGATATAAAGTCAAGGAGTATTGCTTCCTTTTCTTCTAAACTGGGTTTGTGATATAATTGAATTTTTCTTTCATTAAGTCACTTTGTCTTTGGTTCTGTAAGACCCAAGAGAAATACGAAAAAGCAAAAATACCATTCTGTATATTTGCTTACCTATTTCATAAGTTTCTTTTTTCTGTCTTTTTATATTTATTTTTTATTAATTATACTTTTTCACTTTGTATAATGTATCTATTTCTCTTGGGCTCTTTAACCCTGTACCAACGTACTTTAAGATTACAGAAATAATTTTATTCTGCTTACTTTAAGTTCTTGTCTTCATGATTATTGATTCCTTACTCATTCTTCTGACTTCATCTTCTTCCTTTGGTCTTTTGTTTGTTTGTTTGTTTTGTTTTTGTTTTAAGAGACAGGACTTCTCTGTGTAGCCTTGGCTGTCCTGGACTTGCTCTGTAGACCATTTTGGCCTCAAACACACATTAATCTACCTGCTTCTGCCTCCCTGAGTGCTAAGATTAAAGGCATGCAACACCATGCTTGACTCTCCCTCTGTTCTTCAAAGAATAGATTTTTTTGTGATTCTTCTGGACTTTGTCACCAGCACCTCCTCTGCTGCCATCTCATAGCAAACATCCATTAATGGCAACCATCAACTGATGATTATTTTAAGTTCCAGTTTTTTAAGACTATACTGAAGATCCAGTGAAAGCAGATAATGCCTTTCATCAAGTTGCTTCAAAACTGACCAGTGATTTTACTCTTTTAATTATATTGTGAAAATTTAGTGATTAAATGTGTATGTCTCCATTTTTACCTTGATTGTGAAATATGAAGTGTTAAAAATTACTAGGAACAATAAAACAATGTATATTACATGATTTCTGCAGGACTAGAAATTTCCTTGAAGCTGAGGTAGAGTAGATTTTCATCTCCACAGCTCCACAGCTAGCAATAAATACACTTGTAATTAACTTTTACCTCTTGACAAATTGTCTGCATTCTTTATTTCCATTAGTTTACCTTATTATTTTCATTAAGCTGTACCATAGTATTTACATAATTAATGAATTTTCAAAGAGTTATTATGATTTTTATGCAGTTTTACTTTTTTCTCATTTCAAAACCATAAAAAATGCTTCTGTGTTTGATTTCTACCCCCACTCCATGACAACCAAGGAATAAATAGAAAATTTCACTCAATCTAACAGAACATATTGTGCCACCAACAGCTATTCTTACACTTTTTCCGAAAATACTACCATGTTAAATTTGAATATTTATGAATGAGCACAATTTTGTATTATTCTCAATTTCTCCTCACAACAAAGTTGCTTCATTTAGAAGTTAATGAATAATTAGTAGATTTTTAGAAGTTAGTTACCTAGCAACTGAGTTGATACAAACTAGTAAATGGAAAATAAGAAATTTGTCTTC
>CM053755.1:51284746-51305489 GCA_028658305.1 Pachyuromys duprasi | reverse complement strand
TGGTGCTTGTGTTTGTTTTTGATAAAATTTCTTGTGAAAGTTTTTGTCAATACAAGGCTCTGGTGTTCGAGCATATTTTCATTTTTCTACAGAGCGGTGGCCAGGCAGAGTCTATTTCGAGGCACATTGAGCTTGCTGCAGTTCCTGGTCACAGATAAGGCATAGGAAGGTTAATATGCAGAAACAGATAGCATGCTGAGAAACATTTCAAGCCGAACAGAAATGACAAGGACATTTTGGAGGTTTCTTGTTTGAAAAGAGTGAATACTGATGTAGTGGGAACTTTATAATATTTCATTGTCAGTTTCATTTGTCAGAAAACCAAATGTAATTTATTTGTCTCCTTCCTAGGAATAATATCATTTAGAAAAAAAAAAAAAAACAAACTAACTAACCAAAAGCGTATTTCACATTAAGAACCAGAAATTTCTCCCTGAGGATAGTGATACTAAATATGTATTCATACACCAATAAGAGAACATGCTAATTGATTCTTTCAACTTTTCTTTAAAAAGTCACATTTAAAACAAGGCATTCAAGCTTTTATCAAGACTACCAGTGACTCTAGCCACTGTCCAGATCATGAAGTTAAAATTTACGTCCATATTGCAGCTGCTCACTATGAGTACAAAAGGGTAGCCAGGCAGCATTCAGAATTTAAAAAATACTTTATTGTTTTTTTGATTTATTATTTATTAAAATTTATTTACTTTGTATATTGGTTGTAGCCCCCTTCCTCATCTCCTCCCAGTAACCCCCTCCCTTCCTCTTCTCCCACTTTGCCCCTCCCTTAGCCCACTGACAGAGGAGGACCTCCTCCCTTACTGTCTGGCCATAGCCTATTAGGTTTCATCAGGACTGGTTGCATCCTCTTCCTCTGTGGCCTGGCAAGACTGCCCCCCCTCACACACACACAGGTGGAGGTATTCAAAAAGCCCACCACTGAGTCTGTGTCAGAGACAGCCTGTGATCCTCTTACTAGGGAACCCACATGGAACCTGAGCAGCCTATTTGCTACAGCTGAGAAAGGTGGTCTAGGTCCTCTCCATGCATGGTCCACGCATGGTCATCAGTCTCTGCAGGCACTCCTGCATCCAAAATTTTGGCTCTGTTGTTCTCCCTTAGGAGCTCCTGTCTCCTCCAGGTCTTTCTATCTTACCATTCTTCCATAAGATTCTCTGCACTCTACCCAAATTTTGGCTACGAGTCTCAGAATCTGCTTCAAAATCCTACTGCATAGATTCTTTCAGAGGCCCTCTATGGTGTGCACCTGCCCTGTTCCCTTTCCTGTCTTCTCCCACTTCAGATATCTATCCTGTTTGCCTTACATAATGAGGATTAAGCCTCTTCCCTAGTGTCCTCTTTGTTGTTTAGCTTCTTTAGTACTATAGATTTTAGTATGTTTATCCTATATTATATGGCTAATACCCACTAATAAGTGAGTATATACCATGTGTGCCTTTCTGTTTTTGGGTTACCTCACTCAGGATGATCATGTCTAGTTCCATCCATTTGCTTGCAAATTTCATGATTTCCCTGTTTTTAATTGCTGACCAGTATTCCATTGTATAAATGTACAGCAATTTCAGTATCCATTACTCAGTTGAGAGACATCTAGGTTGCTTCCAGATCTGGGCTATTATGAATAAAACTGCCTTAAAGACAGTTGAGCAAATGTTCTTGTGGTATGGTTGAGCATTTTTTTCAGATGTATGCCCATTCGTGGTATAGCTTGATCTTGAGGTAACATTATTCCTAATTTTCTGAGAAAACACCAGATTGATTTCCAAAGTTGATGTACAAGTTTACATTCCTATCAGCAATGGAAAAGGGTTTCCCTTTCTTCACATCCTTTCTAGCATGTGTAGTAACTTGAGTTTTTCTTTATTTTTTTACCTCTTTCTTTCTTTCTTTCTTATATATTATAAATTATTCCCTTTGTATCCCAGATGTACCTCCTGCCTTGTATCCTCTCAATCCCACCCACACTCTTTTTCTCCCCCTATGCCCCTCCCCTGTCTACTGATAGGGGAAGACTTTGTTTCCTTCTGTCTATCATGTCTGATCAGGGCTGGCTACACCATCCTGTGTTGCCTGGAAAGGCTGCACCCTGCAAGGGGAAGAGATCAAATTGCTGACCACTGAGTTCATGACAGAGACAGCCTCTGATCTCCTTACTAGGGAACCCACTTGGGAACTGAGCAGCCTGTGGGCATCATCAGAGCAGGGTGTATCTGAGCAGGATATATAAGGACTCTCCATGAATGGTCCTTGGCTGGAGTATCAGATTCTGCAGGCCCACTGGGCCCAGATTCTTGGGCACTGCTGCTCTACTTGTGGAGAACCTACCCCTTCCAGTTCTTTCTATTTCCCCCTTCTTCAGTAAGATTCTCTGCACTCTGCCAAATGTTTGGCTATGAGTCTCAGCATCTCCTTTGATACCCTGATAGGTTCAGTCTATCAGAGGCTCTCTGTGGAATGCTCCTGCCATGTTCCTGTCTTCTCCTACTTCAGTTGTCTATACTGTCTGCCCTTCTGAATGAGAATTGAACATCTTCCCTAGGATCCTCGGTGTTTACCTTCTTTAGAACAATGATTTAAGTATGTTTATCCTATATTATATGACTAATATCTACTGATAAGTGAGTAAATACCATTCATATCTTTCTGGTTCTGTGTTACCTCACTTAGGATGATCTTTTCTAGTTCCATCCATTTGTTTGAAAAATTCATGATTTCTTGAGTTACTACAAATGTACCACAATTAATGTAACCATTCTTGGCTTAAGGCATGTCTAGGTTGTTTCAAGATTTTGGCTATTACTACAAAGCTGCTATGAACATAGATGAGCAAATGTCCATTGTTGTATGGCTGAGCATCTTTTGTATATATGCCTAGGAGTGGTATAGCTGGATCTTGAGGTTGCACTATTCCTAATTTTTTGAGAAAGCTCCAGATTGATTTTCAAAGCAGTTGTACATGGTTATATTACCACCAGCAAGGAAGGAGGGTTCCCCTTTCTCAAAAACCTCTCCAGCATTTGTTATCCCTTGAGTTTTTTATCTTAGCCATTCTGATAGGTGTAAAGTGAAATCTCAAGGTCATTTTAGTTTGCATTTCCTGGATGACTAAGTATGTCCCAGAAATACACCCTCACACTTATAGATACTTGAATTTTGACAAAGAAGCCAAAACTACAGAATGGAATAAGGATAGAATCTTCAACAAATGGTGCTGGTCTTACTGGGTGTCTACACGTAGAAAAATGTAAATAGGGGGAGAACAAAGATGGCAGCAACCAGCAGGCACTGTATCTGTGAGGATGTGAACAGAAACTCCGAAATTGGTGAGTGGAGATCAAGCCAGAATAGTGACATTGTGGCTTCCTGGCTGAGAGGGGACAACCAGTGATCTGAGACCATTTGTATCTGGGTCACCTGCAGAAGTCTCTAGAAACTGAGTGCAGTGAATATTCAACAACCCTGCACTTCCCCTTAAAACAAACAACGGCCTCCCTTCAAGGCAGATGTGGTACCCTCTTAAGGGGAACAGGGACTTTCTCTGACATGAACTCAGTGGCTGTCTCTTTGATCACCTCACCCTGAGGAGGAAGCATTTTTACCAGGCCACAGAGGAAGACAATGCAGCTAGTCCTGATGAGACCTGATAGGCAAGGTTCAGATGGAAGGTTTGGAGTACCTCGCCTATCAGTGGACTTGGAGAGGAGCCTGGGAGAAGTTGAGGCAGGGAGGATGGGATTGCAAGGGAATGAAGATGGCTACAGCTGGGATACAAAGTGAATAAACTCTAATTAATATAAAAAATAAAAATTAAAGACAATAAAATGCAAATAGATCCATATTTGTCACACTGAATAAAACTAAAGTCCAAGCAGATCAAAGATGTCAACATAAAACTAGACACACTAAATATGTTTGAAGAAAAATTGGGGAAAAGCCTTGAATTCATTGGCACAGGAGACAACTTCCTGAACAGAACACCAACAGCACAGGTTCTAAGACCAATAATCAATAAAGGGAACCTCATGAAACTGAAAAACTTCTATAAAGCAAAGGACACTGCCAACAGAACATATCAACAGCCCACAGGCACGGAAAGGATCTTCATTCAACCCTGTATCTGACAGAGGGCTAGTATCCAGAATATATAAATAACTCAAGAAATGCAACACAAACAAATTAAGAATTCTCAACAGAGGAATATAGAATGGCAGAGAATCACTTAAAGAAATGCCCAATGTCCTTATTTATCAAGGGAAAGCTTTCAGAATTTTAAGAGGGTTTTATTACACTTTTGGGTCTTATATGCTTGAAGAGAAGTTATGAAAGTGAAGTTATTTCTGGTGAACTGGACCTTATGTTAATCTCTGGATATCAGAACTTTTGATCCACTGGAGTATAAGACTTTAATGCATATAAAATAATGCTTTCAAACAAATAGTTTTCTTTTATTATGTAATGTTTGTGCTGATCAGATTTAATGAATTATTCCTCCTTAAAGTTAAAGAAGTTCTCCTAAAGTAAGGAACTGAAGGTTCTGAAGAATTAAAGATTAATTCAGTTATTATTCACTGAAATGAAGCAGGCCAATCAACAAAGCAAAAGTGATAATAACAAATATTACTGTATTACATTTTTTGGAATTTTTATTATATTTAATTTTTTTAATTACATTTAAAAACAAATAGATTTTGATCATAGTTTCCCTCCCCCAAATGCCTCTAGGTCCTCTTCCCATCCACACAACTTTCTAAATCCTTTCTCTAAGTTTTTTTATAAAGCAACAATGAACCCCCCCAAGCCCCATACAACAACATTCCAAATCAAGCAAACAAAATAAAACCACTTTTAAACAACAACAACAAAAAAGCAAATAAAAATCAGCAAACTCTAACCAAACGGCACAAATGGAAACAACAATAACAAATGTGGAATCCACTTATATGTTTGTCAGCTACTCCTGAAAATGAGTCCTGTCCTCTGATGTTTGATGTCACCAATGTCACTCTATTGGAGAAAACTAATTTTCCTTCACAGCAGGTAGAAGTTAGAGTTCAGTTGTTCACCTTTACATTAGTGGCTAGGTTTTCATTCATTCATTCATACATTCATTCATTCATTTTTTAAAACTATAACCAATTAAAATAGAGTAAGATGAAAACTAACACATCAAACTTGGGCAAGACAAAACAACACAAAGAAAGAATCCAAGAGAAGGCTTAAAAATAAAAGACCCACTCATTGGCAGTCAGTAATACCATAAAAGTACTACACTAGAGGCCATATACTTGGGCAAAGAACTTGGAGCAAACATTTGGAAGCTCCTGCTTCAGTCTCTGAGAGTTCATATGAGCTTTGCTTTTATTGATTTAGAAGTTTTCTTCGTATCCCCATCTCTCTGGTTCTTATATACTTTTTGCCTTTCTTTTGTTTGGGTTGTCTGAGCTCTGATGAGAAGGATCAAGACATTTGATGAAGACATTTTACTTTGGGTTGAGTGGTCCAAGAACTCTCTGGTGCTTAATGTCTGGCTGTGGGAATGTTTGTTCCCATCTGTTGCAGGAAGAAGTTTCTATATTTCAGTGTAGTCCCTTATAATTTCAGAGTGCTTAGTAAAAAACATGTTAAATGTTATACATATATAAATAGATATGTATATATTTAGGAGAGTTATAAAATGTTTGTTTAGACATAAAAAGAAAGTACTATATTTTTTTACTTATTGCAGTTTGAAACTTCACATGGAAACCAGTGATATGCAAAAGTGCCAGGAGACTGTCTGGTGTACACTTTATATTATATCAAGCAAAACACCATAAACATTATGGTTTGATTCTTCATGATTATGATTCAATAAAAAGCTCATATGAGAAGTAGAAACTTTATGAAATAAAACCAAATTGGAAGAAGTTATGCCAATGGGTTATGCACTTGACAGATACATGAGCATCTTCCTCTCTCTTCACTTCGTTGACATTATGAGCTGAGATAGGCTGTTCCACCACAAGCTCCCTATTCTGATGTGTCATTACTATAGGCCAGAGGGATGGATCTATGTAACTAAAAGTAGCTACAGACTTAAATGTACCAAAATTTGAACCAAAACATTCTTATTTTTCTTTTTAAATTTTAATACATATTTTGCTTTTTAGATTTTTAAAAATAATTTCCTCCCTCTAACTCTTCAATATATCCCTCCTTACAAAGTATTATGTATGTTACATTGTTACAGAGGGAGAAAGGTGGCTAATACATACAAAATGTTTGTTTAGACCCACTTACTTATCAAACTAGACTCAGATTTGCAAGAGTTATCTCCTTTGGTTCTCACACTAACCATCTTAGATTGACAAACTGTTTTTTTAATTTTTTATATTTTATTATTAATTACATTTATTAACTCTGTATCCCAGGTGAATCCCACTCCCTCATTTCCTCCCAATCCCACCCTCCCTCCCAGGTTTACTCCCTGCCCATTTAGAAGTCCATTGATAGGGGAGGACCTCCTCCCCTTTCATCTGGCCCTGGTTTATCAGGTGTCTTCAGGACTGGCTGCAAAGTACTCTGTGGCCTAGCAGGGCTTCTCCTCCATTGCTGGGTGCAGAGGTCAAACAGTATGCCATTGAGTTCATGTCAGAAATGGTCCCTATTTCCCTTACTAGGATACCCACTTGAATACTGAGCTACCATGGGCTACAGGCAAGCAGAGGTTCTAGGTTATATCCACCCATGGTACTTGGTTGGAGAAACAGTCTCATATAAGACCCCTGTGTCCAGATATATTTGGTCCTTGTGGAGGTCCTATCCTCTCCAGATCATATTAGCTGCCCCTGCTGTCATATGATTCCCTGCCATCTGCCGAAGGTTTGATTATGAGTCTCAGTTTCTGCTTTGATACACCACTAGGTAGAGTCTTTCAGGGGCATGCTGTGGAACTCCTATCCTCTCCAGATCATATTAACTCCCCCTTTTTTCATATGATTCCCTGCCATCTGTTGAAGGTTTGGTTATGAGTCTCAGTTTCTGCTTCGATACACTGCTAGGTAGTCTTTCAGAGGCCCTCTGTGGTAGGACCCTCTCCTGTTACTTGTGTTCTCCTACATCCCATTTGTCTTTCTAAGTGAGGATTGATCATCTTATCCCAGGTCCTCTTTTTTGTTTATCTTCTTTAAGTGTATAGATTTCAGTATGTTTATCATATCTTATAGGCCTAAATAAGTGAGTATATACCATATGTGTCTTTTTCCTTCTGGGATACCTCACTCAGAATGATTTTTTTTTCTAGATCCCACCATTTGCCTGCAAATTTCATGATTTCCTCATTTTTAATTGTTGAGTAGTATTCCATTGTGTAAAAATACCACAATTTCTGTATCCATTTCTCAACTGAGGGACATCTGCGTTGTTTCCAGGTTCTGGCTATTACAAATAAAGCAGCCACGAACATAGTTGAGCAAATGTCCTTGTTGTGTACTTGAGCATCTTTTGGATATATGCCTAAGAGTGGTATAGCTGGGTCTTGAGGAATCACTATTCCTAGTTGCCTAAGAAAGCACCAGATTGAATTCCAAAGTGGTCATACTAGTTTACATTCCCATCAGCAATGGCGGAGGGTTCTCCTTTCCCCACAACCTCTCCAGCATATGTTGTCACTTGAGTTTTTGATCTTAGCCATTCTGACAGGTGTAAGGTGAAATATCAGGTTCATTTTGATTTGCATCTCTCTGATGGCTAAGGATGTTGAGCGTCTCCTTAAGTGTTACTCTGCCATTCTATATCACTCTACAGAGATTTCTCTGTTTAGCTCTGTTCTCCATTTTTAATTGGATTGCTTGATTAATTGCTTTTAACTTCTTTAGTTCTTTATGTATGCTGAGTATCAGCCATCTGTCAGATATAGGGTTGGTGAAGATCCTTTCCCAATCTGAAGGCTGTCATTTTGTTCTGACAACAGTGTCTTTTGATTTACAGAAGCTTTTCAATTTCTTGAAGTCCCATTTACTGATTGTTGCTTTTAGAGCCTGTGCTGTTGGTGTTCTCTTCAGGAAGTAGTCTTCTGTGCCAATGATTTCTAGGCTCTTCCCCACTTTTTCTTCTAACTGATTTAGAGTAGCTGGGTTTATGTTGAGGTCTTTGATCCACTTGGACATTAGTTTCGTGCAGGGTAATAAATATGGATCTATTTTCATTTTTCTGCATATAGACATTCAGTTGGACCAGCACCATTTGTTGAAGATGCTGTCTTTTTTTCCATTGAATGGTTTTGGCTTCTTTGTCAAAACTCAATTACTCATAGGTGTGCAGGTTTATTTCTGGGTCTTTTATTTGGTTCCATTGATCCTCCTTTCTGTTTCTATGCCAATACCATATGGTTTTTATTACCATTGCTCTGTAGTCGAGCTTGAGGTCAGGGATAGAGATACCTCCAGATGATCGGTTATTGTACAGGATCCTTTTGTAGATTCTGGGTTTTTTGTTTCTCCATATGAACTTGATAATCTTTCTTTCAAGGTCTGTAAAGAATTTTGTTGGTATTTTGATGGGAATTGCATTGAATCTGTAGATTGCTTTTGGCAGGATGGCCATTTTCACTATTTTAATCCTACCAATCCATGAGTATGGGAGATCTTTCCATCTTCTGATTTCTTCTTCAGTTTCTTTCTTTAGAGACTTGAAGTTTTTTTCAAACAGGTCTTTCACTTGCTTGGTAAGAGTCACCCCAAGATACTTTATGTTATTAGTGGCTATTATGAAGGGTGTTGTTTCTCTGATTTCTTTCTCACCCCTTTTATCCCTGACATACAAGAAGCCTTGTGATTTTTTTTAAATTGATTTTGTATCCAGCCACTTTGCTGAAGGTGTTTATCAGCTGAAGGAATTCTCTGGTTGAATTTTGGGGGTCAGTCATGTATACTATCATATCATCTGCAAACACTGACACTTTGACCTCTTCCTTAAATGTTTTATTTGATGAGTTTTATAAATAAATACATTAAGATTCAGAAAATTCTAACAAAAGATGTGGGAAATAGTAACATAGGGAGAGGACAGGAGGTCTACAAGGAGAGCAACAGAACTAAAAAATCTGAGCCCAGGGGTCTTTCCTGAGACTGATACTCCAACCAAGTACCATGCATGGAGAAAAACTAGAACCCCTGCACAGATGTAGCCCATGGCAGTTCAGTATCCAAGTGTGTTCCATAATAATGGGAACAGGGATTGCCTCTGACATGAAATGATTGGCCTGCTCTTTGATCACCTCACTCTGACGGGGAGCAGCCTTACCAGGCCACAGAAGAAGACAATGCAACCACTCCTGAAGAGAGCTGATAGACTAATATCAGAAGAAAGGAAAGGAAGACCTCCCCCATCAGTAGACTTGGGGAGGGAAGGTGGTTTTGGGAGGGGAGGAGGGGGTTTACGGGGGACACAAGTGAATAAAGTGTAATTAATAATAATAATAAAAAGACTCACAACCAAACCTTCAGCAGAGTGCAGGGAATCATATGAAAGAGGGGGACAGGGGTAGTAAGACTTGGTGAGGACAAGAGCTCCACAAAGACCAAATAGATCAGGACACAGGGGCCTTTTATGAGACTGTTTCTCCAACCAAGGACCATGTATGGATATAACCTAGAACCCCTGCTCGGATATAGCCCATGGTAGCCCATTATCCAACTGGCTACCCTAGTAAGGGGAACAGGGACTATTTCTGTCATGAACTCAATGGCTGTCTCTTCTAACCTTATCCCTGCCCCTCCAGGGAGGAGCAGCCTTGCTGGACCCCAGAAGAGGACATTGCAGCCACCCCTGAAGAGACATGATAAGCTAGGGTCAGATGGAAGGGGAGGAGGTCCTCCTCTATCAGTGGACTTGGAAAGGGGCAAAGAGGAGATGAGGGAGGGATGGGGAGAGTGGGAGAGAATGAGGGAGTTGGCTATGGCTGGAATACAAAGTACATAACCTGTGATTAATATAAAAATAAATAAATTATTTTTTAAAAGTTTCAGAAAATTAACCTGCCCAATGAAAACAGTGTTAGGTTTCACTTAGGCCATAGATTCTGCTTTTAAATAACTTTTTATGTAGATTTACAATAAGTTCTCAAGCAAAAAAAAAAAAAATTCTGGGTTTCCTGAGTTCCTACTTCTTGTGTCTCTTATGCCTTATCTTTGCATTGTTTCTTTGTTACATGTTAGCTTTGTTATGTTGGCAGCCAAATAAGTGTTATCTTTTGCTAGTAGTTAAAGTGGTGTTTTGCTTGCTAGTTCCTGTTCAAACCTGTGTGCTGTGCTAAATTTAAATTTGAAAAAACTTCATCTAAGGTGCAAAAAGAAGAGTGAATTTCACTTCATTAAGCAAATGGAAAATGTATTTGCCCCAAAAAGTCTCACTGGGGAAACTAACTATGTTTAATGGTGTGTCTCATTTCCAACAGTAAATAGACAACACAAAAACAAACTCAGCTGAATCCTTCTCTCATAATGGTTTTTATTCAAGGCAATTTTTTCGGCCTTACCTGATCTTTGCATGTGTGTATCTGTGTGTATTATTATGGCTTCCAGTTTTGTGTCTCCATGATGTCCCTGTATGTGCAATATGTATGTGGATACCTGAGCATCATATACATGTGTCCATAAGCATCATTCAAGTGCTTTTCATTTGATTTTTTTTCTTCTTGAGTTTTCTTGTCATATTCCAACTTGTCTCAATTTGTTTGATTTTTATGTATATCATTTTATTTTATTATTTCCTAGTTACCTATTTGTTTTCTAAGGAGAGGCATGGAGGATCTGGATCGGATGGGAGAGTAGGTAGGAGAGAAGGGAGGTGATACCATAAGCAGAATATATTGTATGAAAATAAAGCTATTTGCAATAAAAGAAAATATCCAGGCTAACGCAAATTTTAAATTTAATTTATCCTATTTGTTCTGAATGAACCAAGGTAATACATTTAACAGGTCAAAGAGCCCGCCACTGAGTTCATGTCAGTGATAGTCCCTGTTCCCCTTACTAGAGAAACCTACTTGGATTCTGAGCTGCCACTTGCTACGTCTGAGCAGGGGTTCTAGGTTATGTCCATGCATGGTTCTTAGTTGGAGAATCAGTCGCAGAAAAGACCCCTATGCCCAGAGATATTTGGTCCTTATGGAGCTCCCTTCCTCTCCAGGTCTTACTAACTCCCCTGTCTTTCATATGATTTCCTGAACTCTGCCCCAGGTTTGGTTATGAGTCTCAATATCTGCTTTGATTGTTTTGGGGTTTTTTTGTTCACATTCTTCTTGGTAAGCATATCTATAAACACAGAATGTCATATTCAGTGCATGATAACTATGAGGGAATGAACTCAAAACTACAGTCTGTATTCTCAGTGAAATCACAAAAAACAAGGAGGGACTACAGATTGAATTTGATAAATAATAAATAAATAAATAAATAAATAAATAAATAAATAAATAAATAAATATAAAGCATTTCATTAACAAAAACATTTGATAACCAGAAAACAAAGTTTTGGTATAAAATTTTTGTATTTGCTACAGGATTTGTAGGATAATTTGAGATGTGTTGAGCCATATTAGTTAAACCAAGAGTTCCTAAAGAAAGCATATCACTTATGGCATGGTGTGAGGGGACTATGTGTATCCCTGACTCATGAGACAATGCCCGCTGTTATAAGTTTCTATGGATGAATGTTTAGATTTTTTTAATACATGAAAGTATAAAATGATTCAATGATATATTAACATGAGAAGAAAAGTGACTATAACATATAAATACATGATTTTTTTCTTTTTTATAATGTCATAAACATCTTACCATTCTTCTGAACAGAAAGAAAGAATCAACATTTGAATCTATCATATACAGATTAGTACTGAACTGACATTTATTTCTGGCTGTAAAAAATACGTGACTTTGAAAGTAGTTTCTCACAGAGCTTGGGTTACTGTAGCTCAGTGGTAGATTATAAACCTTTATGAGTGACACCTGGGGTTCAAACCTATTACTAAAAAACCAGCCAGAATATTGGTTATACAGATTAAACTAATAAAGGTATGCTGGTAAACAATTTGTTTATGTTTAATTTTTCACCTATGTAATTGATTCTCCTGCAAGAAACCAACATAAAATATCCTATAAACTCAGAATCAAACGATGCATACTAATAAGGTACCCATGCTTTTCACCCTTAATCCACCACACTTGTTCTGCTTAAAAAAAAAAAAGAAAGCTAGTAATTGATCATAATACTATTCAATGAACCTTGTCACAGCATTTTACAAACTCTCAGAATAAAATTTATCATCAAGTGATAATTGTCATAAAAATCTATTCTTGGTCAAGTTGGATGTAATTTCATTTAGGAGAAATAAATCCTCTGTAATGTGACACTTTCTCCAGTGATTCCAACTTAATTAACCATCAAATATTTTTCAGGTACTCTATAAAAGTTCTGATAGAGGCTGAACCCAGGAGCTTAAAGTACACTAGAGATAAACAAGTCAAGTTTTAAATGATTCTAATAATTGGAAAGATACAAGACTACAATGAGTACATAGCACAAGTTAATATTTAGAAAAATATCAATAATTCAATGAAATTGAGTCAAATGGCATTGGGAACAGGTGGAGTTTCAAAAGAGCATGAAGGACAGAGAGATTTCAGGGGATATTCAACCCCTAGAAACGCACAGATTAAAATAAGGACAGGGAAGCATAGCCACATACAAGCTGCCCATTCCCCATAAATAACCTTCCAAAATAACTTTGGAAAAGAACTCCAAAGTTACCAGAAAAAGGTTGTTAGAGACGTTCCATGATTTTTGATACATCATGGCGAAAGCTTATTTTGTTTTGTTTTTTTAAAATAAAGAAATAAAAAAAAATTATAAGCCTGCCAGAATCCAGTCTATAATAATTAAGAATTTATTTAAAGAGAAAAGTTACCCATTTGTTGCCCACAACTTCCTTCATGTAAACACAGTTATTCTGCACCTCTTAAAAGACAGCTGAAGTGAAAGATGAAGGGAGATGAAACCTAAAATGAGCAGAGTATCATTAATAGTGTCAGGGGTTGGCTCTCTCCCATGGGATGGGTATTAGGGTGGGGCAGGCATTGGTTGAACATTGCCTCATTTCTAATCTATTATTATCCCTGCATATCTTGTAGGCAGGGTATATTTGGGGTTGACATTTTGTGGGTGGTTTGTGTTCATTTTCCTCCACTAGGAGTCCTGCCTAGTTAGAGGGTGTCCTCTCCAGTCTCCAAGACCCTTGTTACTAGGAGTCTCAGCTAGAGTCACCCAAATATCCTCCCAGAAACCTACCTTCTTGTAAGTTTCCCGCTTGTCACAAAGATGCCTGCACATGGTTTCTCTTCTCTCTGCAAGCCCTCTGTTTTCTAGTCCTTGCTCTCCCCAGGACTGACCTCAACCCTCATTTCTCTCCATGCTCCCTCTCCAACCTTGTTCCCTCTCTTCAACTGCTTCTGCTGTCTATTCTATTTCATGTCTGAGTGAGATGTAAGCATCTTCTCTTGGGTCCTCCTTGTTACTTATCATTTTGGGGTCTGTGAATTGTAGTATGTTTATCCTGCACTGTATAGCTTAAATTTTCTTATAACTGGACTCAGGATGGTCTTCTTAAGTTCATCCATTTGCTTGAAAATTGTGTGATGTCTTTGTTTTTAATAGCTGAGTAGTGTTCCATTGTAAAAATGTACCACATTTTCTCTATACATTCTTCGTTTCAGGGACATTTATGTTGTTAAGTTTCTGGATAGTATGACATAAGATACTTTGAACATAGTTGAGCAAGTGTTGTTTAGTAGAACATCTTTTGGGTATATGCCCAGGAAACGAATAGCTGGGTCTTGAGGTAGAGTCATTGTTAATTTTTTGAGAAAGCGCCAGATTGATTTCCAAAGTGGTTGTACAATTTTGAGCTCTTTTTCTTTTCTCACTTTCCTCCTCTTTCTTTTCTCTCTTGTCCAAATTAAGCCTACAAATCTAGACTACAAATTTCTCCATGCTCTGGACTCTTCCAGATGTCTCTGGAATCTACCCACATATCTCAAATAAAAACCCTTTCCTCAACCATACCTTGGAGCATTCATAACATCACTTTATACTCCTCTTTCTGAATCTCGCAGTTTATATACATGCCAGCTATTATCTCTTCCTGAATGTTTTCATGAGATTCCATACATATTATTTACCACATTTTTTAAAGTTTGTGCCTATTAGTTAGCCATGTAAAGAAATATTTTCATCCATATTCAAATTCCTAATATCTGCTTTAATGCCATAGTAGGCTTTATTTTTATGGTTACAGAATAAGAGTAAATCTACTTTTAATAACATTATAAGTAGCTAAGTAATTCATTTTTACATCACTGAACTAGTTTTATTTCAAAATTCAGTTTTAACATTAGGATTATACCCATACTCTATAAACTAGAATTTTCATTTAAAAATGATAATAAACATTTTACAGCCATTGAACTGCTTTGCATTAGTAGAATATTTCTAATCGCTCCACATACTTTACAACAAATGATATAGCATTCCCATTACAATTGTTTGAAGGACAAATAACTTACTGGTAATTTCTCTCATATCATTAGCATCTGCCACAGAATATTGTAGTTGAGAAAACCTATGAGTCTATATAAAGTATCCATACCTTCTGATAGGTGAGTGTAGGAATCACAGAAAAGGCACTGCAAAGTTTTTACACTTGGCTGTTTAATATATCAAGATCTAAACTTAGGTTGTAGAGACATTCTTTAGATAAGAAAATCTGCTCTGCAATAATGAGGACATGAGTTCATATTTAAGCACCCTTGAAAAAAGCCAGTCGGGTATAGCCCACATGTATCTAATGCCCATGCTCATTCTGGGTGAAAACAGGGTTGCTTGAGTCTGCTGCCTACCAACCAATGTAGCTGAAAAATGAGTGATTTCCAGGTTAAATGAGGGGACCCAATCTCAAGGTCATAGAGTAGATATAGAGAGAGCAGGACACTCACTGGAGTCCTTTTCTGATTCTGCATGTACTTTGATGGTAGTACACCCATGGACTCATATGCACAAACACACAAGCATACACACACACCCACATACCCACATATATACAGTAAATATTTATATTCCAGGTGTAACGGATTGCCATGGAATTGTCAACTGTCTTCTTTTCTCTACCTTTTCCTAAGGGGAGAAGTTCCAGGAAGAAAGCTTACCTTTAAAAAGGAAATTTCTGTCCTGCATACAACAGGATGAACTAGGGAGTAACTGGTTAACCAAAGAAGAAATGTGATAGGCTTTCTAGCTTTATGCTTGTAGATGAATTTTTGAGGACATTCTCAGTTGTGGAAAATCATGAATGATTTTGACATATTCAATTAATCACAGTTTGGCACAGTGCATTAATATGAAATGCACCTTCCAAAGGCAGCATGGATGGAGCAGTGGGACTTGAGAGTTGATATGTTGGGCATTTACCTGTAGCTTGCACAAACTATCATGGTTTGTACCACAGAAATTAGTAAGAAAAATATGCTATTTAAATTGTCAAGCAGGGAGATTGTTCCAAGATAGCGGCCCCAGGAGGACACTGTGTCTGAGGAGTAGGACAGCAATGTCTGCACAGCAACCAGGAGACTGAAATCTGGGACCGAAAACACCAGAGTTTGTGATTGCCAGGTGAGCAGAATTCCTACAATGAGGAAATCAAGTGGGAAAGTCCTAGGGACACCCAGTTAATCCCTGGAAAAATTCCGGGCGACCAGCTGCGCACAGCCCTGATCTGAGCTCTGAGCTTCCCTTGGTGCCGCCAGCCACCATCCCGGACCTGGACACACAGTCTCCCAACCAGGCTGAGGCACCCCAGATACCATTCCAGACTGGGATGCATCCGCAGGCACACATCTGCTAGCCCTGATCTGAATGTGTAGCCTCTCTAGCCCCTCCAGCCACAATCTCGAACCAGGACACATAGTTTCAGGTACACATGGAGGCACCCCAGATACCATTCCAAATCGAGATGAATCAGCAGGCACACAATTGCTGGCCCGCTGCAGATGCTGGATCTAAACACTCGCCTCCCACAGTTCAGTCAGCCAACATCCCAGACCAGGACAAATAGTGTCTGGTCCAGACTGAAGTTTCCCAGATACCATCCCAGACAGGGGTGCACAGCCCCTAGCTCAGAAGGATGCACCAAGTCCCCAGTCCAGAGGGGAGTCCTTAGCAGCAAGCCCAGGTTGGAACACAGAGACTCCAGACCAGAGCAGCATCCCCAGCCACCATCTCAAACCAGGACACTCAGCCTCTGGAACAGAGTGAGGTGCCAATCTTCCAGACCGGAGTGGCAAACAGCCTGCGGTGCTCACAGCTTCTAGCACAGAGCCAAGAGCCGGGCACACAGAGCTCACAACAGAGTATGTGTACTGCCTGCAGCCCCACCCACTGACCTCAGAGTCCAGCCTGCAGAACCCTCCACAAATTGAAGAACACTGGGAATTCAGGAAACCTGCCCAGGCGCTTACCAGCAGTCTAAACTTGCTAAACGCTCTAGCACCCTCATCTCCTCCTGCATACACACACACACACACACACACACACACACACACACACACTTAACTCCCCCTCCCCAACAACGATACTTTGCCAGTGGCCTTTCCTCCCACAGGGACAACCGAGGCAATAACACATATTCTCAAACCACTGGAACTCCCTGATCTTCTTGAAGAACACTCCAGACACCAGAGACTGACAGTTCCAGTCTGAAGTTCAGCTTCAAGAAACAAACAGCTCCTTGATTATATATAAACAAACAGCCAAAGGTCGATGTAAGAACTCACCCAACAAAAATCAGGACACCATGGCACCACCAGAAACACCCAAAAGCAATGGAGATTTTCATTCAGTGGAGACATAGGAAAATAGTACTAAAGCTATGCTTATGCAGTTAGTAGAGGAACAAAAAGAGGAAATGAACAAGGCCCTCAAAGAAATACAAAGAATATAAATGCCCATGTAGAGGAACAATTAAAGACATAGAGAGAGAAAACAAACAAAAACATAGGAGCCACATTCAATCAGATGAAAGAAATGGTACAAAGCATGAAAACAAAATTAGAATCTATAAAGAAAACAGAAACAGAGAAAAACCTGGAAATTGAGAACTTAGAGAAAAGATCAAGAACCACAAAGGTAAGCATCACCAATAGCAAACAAGATATGGAAGAGAGAATCTTGGGAGCTGAAGATACACTTGCTGAAATTGATTCCTCACTGAAAGAAAAAATAAAATCCGAAAAGTCCCAAACACAAAAGGTCCAAGAAATAAAGGATGCCATGAAAAGACGAAACATAAGAATAATAGGAATAGATGAAAAAGAAGACTCCAGACTCCAATGACTGGAAAATATTTTTAAGAAAATCATAGAAGAAAATTTCCCTAACTTAAAGAAAGAGATGTCCACAAACATACAAGAAGCCTACAAAACACCAAATAGACTAGACGAGAAAAGAAATACCTCACATCCCATCATAGTCAAAACACGTAACCTACAAAACAAAGAAAAAAAATAAAGGCAGCAAAAGAAAAAAATGTCAAGTAACATATGAAGGGAGACCTATCAGAATCATACCATACTTCTCATCAGAAACTCTGAAAGCCAGAAGGGCTTGGGCAGAGGTCATGCAGTCTTTAAGGTAACACAGATGCCAACCCAGACTACTATACCCATCAAAGATTTCAATCAACATAGATGGAGAAAAGAAAATATTCCATGACAAAACAAAATTTAAGAAATATCTACACACCTACCCAGTCCTACAGAAGATACTAGAAGGAAACTTCAATCCAATGAAAACAACTACACCAAAGAAAATATAGGATACAGATAATTTCCCAAACAAAAGGGGTCAAAAATATCAGTGAATCATAGTAAGACCACCAACTCTACAATAAAAGGAACAGTCATTGGTCACTATTATCTATCAATATCAATGGACTCAACTCTCCAATAAAAAGACACAGACTAACAAAATGGTTGCAGAAACAGGATCCAACATTCTGCTGCATTCAAGAAACATACCTATGCTACAAAGATAAACACTACCTCAGAGTAAAGGGCCGGAAAAATGTGTTTTAAGCAAATGGACCGGAAAACAAGCTGGGGTAGCGATCCTAGTATCTAATAAAACTAACTCTCAACCAAAACTAATCAGGAAAAATGAGGAGGGGAACTTCCTTCTCATCAAAGAAAAATTCCAACAGGAGGTCATCACAATTTTGAACATCTATGCCCCAAATACAAGACCACCTACATTTGTAAATGAAACATTAAAGCTGAAATCTCACATTGATCCCAACACCTTAAGAGCTGGAAATTTCAACATTCTGCTCTCACCAAGGAACAGATCATCCAGTCAGAAGCAAAAAAGGGAAACAAGGGCACTCACAGGGACCCTAAATCAAATGGACCTAATAGATATCTACAGAATTTTTCATCCAAAATCAAAAGAGTATATACCTTCTTTTCAGCACCTCATGGCACCTTTGCCAAAACAGACCATATATTGGTCACAAAGCAAGCCTCAGCAAATACTAGAATATTGAAATAATCCGTTGTATCCTATCTGACCATCATGGTCTAAGGCTGGACATCAACAATAATAGAAACAGCAAAAAGGCTGCACACACATGGAAACTGAACAACTTGCTACTCAAGGACAGCTTAGTTAGGGAAGAAATAAAGAAATTAAAGACTTCCTAGAATTCAATGAAAATGAAAGCACAACATACCCAAACCTATGGGACACAATGAAGGCAGTGTTAAGAGGAAAGTTCATAGCACTAAGTGCCTTCAAGAAGAAATTTGAAACATCTCATACAAGCAATTTAATGGCCCAACTGAAAGCCCTAGAAAAAAAAAAAAAAAAAAGAAGCAGATAAACCCAAGAGGAGCAGACGGCTGGAAATAATCAAACTCAGGGCTGAAATCAATCAATTAGAAATGAACAAAACAATTCAAAGAATCAATGAAACTAAGAGCTAGTTCTTTGAGAAAATCAACAAGATAGACAAGCCCCTAGCCAAACTAACAAAAACGCAGAGAAAACCTATCCAAATCAGCAAAATCAGAAATGAAAAGGGGGACATAACTATAGACACTGAGGAAAACCAAACAATCATTAGGTCCTACTACAAAAGGCCTTATGCCACAAAATTTGAAAATATAAATGAATATAAATATAAATATAAATGAAATGGACAATTTTCTTGATGGTACCTAAATTAAGCCAAGATCAGGTAGAAAGATTAAATAGACCTATATCCCCCAAGGAAATAGAAGCAGTCATCAACAGCCTCCCTATCAAAAAAAGGACTGAGTCAGATGGTTTTAGTGCAGAATTCTACCAGACCTTCAAAGAAGTCCTAACAGCAATTCTCTCTAAACTATTCCACAAAATGGAAATAAACTGAAAATTATTGAACTCATTTTATGAAGCCACAGTCACCTTGATACCTAAACAACACAAAGACCCAACAAAAAAGACAATTTTAGAGCAATCTCTCTTATGAACATTGATGTAAAAATACTCAATAAAATACTTTCAAACCAAATCAAAGAATATATAAAAGATATCATCCACCATGACCAAGTAGTCTTCATCCCAGGCATGCAAGGGTGGTCCAATATATCGAAATCCATCAATGTGATCCACCATATAAACAAACTGAAGGAAAAAACCCACATGATCATTTCCCTAGTGCCGAAAAAGTGACAAAATCTAACATCCATTCATGTTTAAAGTCTTGGAGACATCAGGTACAAAAGCACATACCTAAACATGTTAAAGGCAATATACAACAAGCCTATAGCCAACATCAAACTCAATGGAGAGAAACTTAAATAAATCCCACTGAAATCAGGGACAAGGCAAGACTGCCCATTGTCTCCATATCTCTTTAACATAGTACTTGATATCCTAGCAAGAGCAATAAGACAACTAAAGGTAATCAGAGGGATACAAATTGGAAAGGAAGAAGTCAAAGTATCACTACTTGGAGAAAATATGATAATACACATGAGTGAAATCAAAAATTCTAGGAGAGAACTCCTTCAACTCATAAACAACTTCAGCAAAGTGGCTAGATACAAAATCAACTCAAAAAATCAGAAGCCATCCTGTACACCAAAGACAAAAGGGCCAAGAAAGAAATTTGGGAAACAAGACCCTTCACAATAGCCCCTGACAACATAAAATACCTTGAGGTGACTCTAACCAAGCAAGTGAAAGACCTGTTTGAAAAAAAAAACAAAAAAACTTCAAATCTATGAAGAGAGAAATTGAAGAAGATATCAGAAGATTAAAGACCCCCCCATGCTCATGGATTGGTAGGATTAACAGTGAAAATGGACATTCTTCCAAAAGCAATCTACAGGTTCAATGCAATTCCCATCAAAATACCAATACAATTCTTCACAGACCTTGAAAGAAAAATTCTCAACTTCATATGGAGAAACAAAAAACCCAGAATCTCCAAAAGGATCCTGTACAACAACTGATCATCTGGAGGTATCTCCATCCCTGACCTCAAGCTGTACTACAGAGCAATAGTAATAAAAACTGCTGCATGATATTGGCATAGAAACAGAAAGTAGGATCAATGGAACCGAATAGAAGACCTAGAAATAAACCC
>CM053755.1:51271657-51284646 GCA_028658305.1 Pachyuromys duprasi | reverse complement strand
GGTTAGAAGCAAAAGTGGGGAAGAGCTTAGAACTCATTGGCACAGGAGACTTCCTGAACAGAACACCAACAGCACAGGCTCTAAGATCAACAATCAATAAATGGGACCTCATGGAACTGAAAAGCTTCCGTAAAGTAAAATACACTGTCATCAAAACAAAATGACAGCCTACAGACTGGGAAAGGATCTTTACCAATCCTACATCTGACAGAGGGCTAATATCCAGTATATATAAAGAACTGAAGAAGATAAAAAGCAATAAAACAAGCAATGCAATTACAACTTGGGGTATGGAGCTAAAAAGAGAACTCTCTGTAGAGGATTGTAGAGTGGCAGAAAAACACTTAAAGAAATGCTCAACGTCCTTAGCCATCAGGGAGACGCACATCAAAACGACTCTGAGATTTCACCTTATACCTGTCAGAATCGCTAAGATCAAAAACTCAAGTGACAACACATGCTGGAGAGGTTGTGGAGAAAGATGAACCCTTATCCACTGTTGGTGGGAATGCAAACTTGTACAACCACTCTGGAAATTAATTTGGTGCTTTCTTAGACAATTAGGAATAGTGACTCCTCAAGACCCAGCTATACCACTTGTAGGCATATATCCAAAAGATACTCAAGTACACAACAAGGACATTTGCTCAACCATTTTCTTAGCAGCTTTATTCTTAATAGCCAGAACCTGGATACATCCCAGATGTCCCTCAGTCGAGAAATCGATACAGAAATTATGGTACTTTTACACAGTGGAATACTACTCAGCAATTAAAAATTAGGAAAACACGAAATTTGCAGGCAAATGGTGGGACCTGGAAACGATCATCCTGAGTGAGTTATCCCAAAAGCAGAAAGAAACACAAGGTATATACTCACTTATACAGACCTATAGGATAGGATGGACATGCTGAAATCTATACACCTTGGGAAGATAAGAAGGAGGACCCAGAGTGGGATAATCAATCATCAGTTACATGGACAAATGGGATGGACATTGAATGTAGTAGAAAAGAAGCAACAGGATAGGAGCTTACCACAGAGGGCGTCTGAAAGTCTCAAAGCAAATAATAAGAATCACAATGAAGCCTTCCGCAGAGTGCATAGAATTATATGAAAAAACAGGGAATTGGTAATACTTTGCGAGGACAAGAGCTCCACAAAGACCAAATAGATCAGGACACAAGGGATTTCCATGAGACTGTTTCTCCGACCAACGACCATATATGGATATAAACTAGAACCCTTGCTCGAATGTGGCCCATGGTAGCTCAGTATCCAAGTGGGTACCCTAGTAAGGGGAACAGGGACTATTTCTGTCATGAACTCAATGTCTGGTTTGTCGACCACTCCCACCTCCCTGAGGAGGGAGAAGCAGTCTAACTAGATTCCAGAAGAGGACATTGCAGCTAGCCCTGAAGAGACATGATAAGCTATGCTCAGATGGAAGAGGGGGGGGGGATTCATCACCCATCAGTGGACTTGTAGGTGGGCAGCAAGAAGATGAGGGTCGAATGTGGAGAGTGGGAGGGAATGACGGAGGGGGCTATGGCCGGGATACAAGTATATAACCTGTGATCAATATAAAAATAAATAAATTACTTAAAAAAAAACAAATTGCCAAGCAAAGAAACATAAACATAATAGTTTTCATGTTGATAATATGAAGGATTATGGTCTTCAGAGCAGTTTACATAGAGATTTCTTATTATCAAAGTGGATATTACTGATTTCTCTGCCTAAGTAAAATAAATTTTAGCTTGAAAAACAAGAATTAAAGAAACATGAAAGATCATTGCTGACAGAAAGAACAATATGCTCAAAGCCTTGAATAAGAGGGAAAATAGTCTCAAGTAACCGAATGATGGACAAGAGTGGGGTTTTATGAGATGGGGAAAGGAGAAGAAAAACAATAAAGTGAACAGGTGCTGACAGACTATCCAGTTTCATTATTATTGTCATACAACCAGCTATTGAATGGTTTGGAAGCATGCCAACTGTAATGTGTGTGAGTAATCATTGCTATTTCAGACTGGATCAAATGCAGAATGGTAATGAAGTGACAGCAATACTTTAGCTAAGAGGTATTGATGTTTTAACAATGGGAGAGGAGAATGTCATTTCGGGAATTACAGCTCCCGAACTCTCAAGCATTTTATGCTTTCTGAATAAAACTGAAGCTATTCTTTAATTTTTCTATGATGCAGTGTTAGATGGTTAAGATTTGAATAGTCAGATACTGAGATCCAAAACAGTTACATGGCTTTGTTTGTGTTTTGCTACAATATGCTTTAGTCCATAAATTTATGTTTCAAATGTCCCGCACTAGGTGGACTATTTCACTTTGGTTTATAAGAAACTCAGGAATACAGTTATAAAAATTTTACATATGTTGTAAGAGATACTCAGAGTCACAGATTGGAAGAGACAAGGAATCGTTACAGCAGAGGTTTATGACACATCTTTGATCCCACCCTTGAAACAGCTTTAAGGATTCAATGCGTTGGATATGATGAATCTGGACAAAGAAAAATGTCTAGGTATACCTGCAGAGAAAATTAAAGAATATTATTGAATTTATTAATTTTTGAATCCTTACTGATCCTTTTGAATTTTACTTGTTTATTTTTATGCATGACTGTACTTCATAATTTTATGCATAGCACTTAGAGCCAATGGCCTACTGACATGAGTGTAGAACATGTTCCCCCAAAGTGGTATTTTAGATGGTTCAGGGGCCTGTGTAAGCTCTGGCATGAGAACGTGGATCCACCCAGCTCTTTGACCTCCCCACCCAGCAAGGGAGAAGCAGCCCTGCTAGGCCACAGAGGAGGACATTGCAGCCAGTCCTGAAGGTACCTGATAAAACAGGGTCAAATTAGAGGGGAGGTGTTCCTCCCCTATCAGTGGACTTGGAAAGAGGCAGGGAGTAGATAAGGGAGGGAGGGTGGAATTGGGATTGAATGAGGGAGCAGGACACAGCTGGGGCACAGAGTTAATAAAACTTAACTAATAAAACAAACAAGCAAACACCAGGAGTTCTAGGCTTTCAACTCATAATCCCTACATTGACACTAGAATAGAAATAAGAAATAAATGCTTGTTTTTATTTCCTCTCTTGGACATTCTTGTATTTACTCATTTTGTACAGTATTTTTCTCTATCTCATAACATGAAGAATTACATGCATAAGAAATATTGCTGTTGAGTGAAGAACATTCTTTTTTTGGGGGGTGGGATACAGGTTCCATTGGTCAGGAGGAACCCCGTCTAATGCGCTACACGTAGTGGTGTAACTGTGTTTCCTCTCCATTGTTAGGATGGCTTTAAAATAGATATGGACACGGCACATGTTTAGTTTAATGCATGCATCATTTACCCTGATCTGACTGATGGTTAGACACTGGATACGTTCAATCATATGTCACAACACACACACACAAATATTTACAATTACTAGGAGAATATGGGTATGGGTGTGTGTGTGTGCACACAGATTGAGAACAAAAACTCGTGAAGAACATTCTTAATTCTTAAAATAAAATTTATGTTGTCAAGTTTGTATAAATATAGTAAAGTTTTCTTGTATTAAAATATATTGACCAAAAAAAAAAAAGAACCTTGCATCTTTGCAAAAACAGTAAACACTTTAAATATTGGACAATGTCTTAAACCACAAAATGTTTACTAATCTTTATATATTATAGATTATAAAACTGATACTAGATTTACCAAAAGAAATAGAATAGAGGAGACTTTTTTATTTAAAACTTTCACAACAAGGTAATTTTGTTACATAGAAGCCTTGTACACCTCCATGTTAGTGATTTTAATGTTAATGTTATAGATATTAATAGTTTAAAATAAGAATTCAATTTACACATGCAAAGCATCAAATATTATTTTGATTTAATAGATCTTCTGTTGAGATATTTTTATTACAATAGCCCCTAATGGAGCTCACATTTTTCATTTATTTCACTTAACTATACTGTCTTCTTGTCTCTCTCAATGTGGGACAATTCCTCAGGTATTCCATTGTGCTCACTAGCCCTTTTGTTTTATGTTTCATCTGTGCTTCTTTGTGATTTAATTTACGCTATGGCCTCTCCTCCCTCAAAACCCAACTTGTAAAAGGATTGCATTTCTCAATCTATCAGGTCAGGAGAAACATCGTGTAAGTATATTGGGATACTAGTAGTTTCAAAATCTAGCATTATGTTAAAGAACTGCCTATTGTGTTTATTCATCATGTACTTACTAATTTCTCTTTCTTAGTGAAGATATATTTAGCCCAAATTACCTACTTCCTTTCATTGGGTGTATGACTTAGCCAACTACAGTTCATGTCCCAGTTAATGATAACAGGAATTTGTTCTGTCTGCAGTTCAGGCCATGAATCCTGTCAGAACACCAGAGTCAGCTATGGTTGTCATGGATTTTGTTACAGAAGTCTACTTGGACAGGCATCTTGTAGCTGCTTAGGCTACCTCATATTTCCAAGGAATGTTGCTCCAAGCATCTGCCACTGGCCTCCTGGAGCAGTCCCACTCAAGCTTCTAATAATTTTGCTCTAGGAGTTTATCAGTTAATATTAAGCAACTCTAGGTAAATGTATTTGTTATTGTGGGATTCTAAGTAGAATTTATATTTTATCACTCTTTTGATTTATAGAGGAAAGTTCTTCCATTTCTTTTTATTTATTCAGTTAATGATATCAACTTGAAATCAGTAATCACTGTTTAACTTCCATTTATTTAATTGTTTATATGGTCAGTATAAACAATATGCTTTTGGTCAATTGGCAACCTGCACCATAAGTCTATGCATATAAAATCTAACTGAACATTGGGAAACAAAAGACACTTATTCTTGTGGTTGGATTCACTAGTATATGGTCTAGCTATGGGTTAGATAGTTCAAGGGCATTGGAACCTTAACAAAGATATAGTTTGTTTATTCTTTCCCCTAGTTCCTTCAATATAGCAGAAGAATAGGGTACAGGCTAGGCAGTGGCAAGAGCTCCTTTTTATCTGTTTGCCCTGCCTGCCTTAGCCTTTTTAATCTTAAAGGCCAGTCAAATAACCTAACATGTACATAAAAATAATGAAATTTAGATGATGTGTGTGAAACATTGTACCTTCTTACATTGATTACTCAGCCAATGGGGAAGAGGAAGAAAGGGCTTATAATCTTAAGCATTGATATTCTATGCTTAAGATGATGACACCAATTTGTCTGGGTCAGGTGACCATGCAACTGTCTATTTTTGCCACTCTGAGTCTCCAGTGCTCATTCCTACCAACTGGTAGCAATTGTAGGAAGTCAAATTTACATATTGCTTTCAATATTTTTTTGACTTGGAGGTATTCTATCCTCTTTTGTTGAAGTGTTTTTGCTGTCATTGTCTTTTTTCTTTTAAAATTTGCACTTGAATTTGTATAATTTCTATTTAATTCTCTTCTACTTTCTGAATTGTTTCTCCTTTTGTTAATGCAGGGGAAATCATGGTCCCTATTGTAATTCTTGGTCTCAATATTAAAATGATTTCAGAATGGACTTACACAGAATCTTGAGAGCAATTGTATTCATATTTAAAAGAATAAACTCTTGTAAGAACACCAGACCCAGCAAGGCAAGCCAACTGGATCTCAGTCTCTGCCCGAAGAGGAGAAAAGAGTCCATGCTTTTATTTTATTTTATTATTATTTTATTTTTTATTAATTACAGTTTATTAACTTTGTATCCCAGCTTTATTCCCCTCCCTTGTCCCCTGCCAATCCCTCCCTTCCTCCCTCTTATCTCATGCCCCTCTCCCAATCTACTGATTGGGGTGGTCCTCTTCCACTTCCATTTGACCCTAGCCTATAAGGTCTCACCAGGACTGGCTGCATTGTCTTCCTCTGTGGCCTGGTAATGCTATTCCTCCTTTGCAGGAAGGTGATCAAAGAGATAGCCACTGAGTTCATGTCAGAGACAGTCCCTGCTCTCATTACTAGGGAACCCATTTGGACACTGAGCTGCCATGGACTACATCTGTACATGGGTTCTAGGTTATCTCCATGAATGGTCCTTGGAGTATCAGTCTCAGAAAAGATCCCTGGGCAGAGATACGTTTGTTCTGTTGCTCTCTTTATGGAGATCCTATCCCCTCCAGGTCTTTCTATGTCCCCCTTCTTTCATGAGATTCCCTGCACTCTGCCCAAAGTTTGGCTGTGAGTATCAGCATCTGCTTTGATACCCTGCAGGGCAGTCTTTCAAAATCCCTCTGTGCTAAGCTCCTATCATGTTCCCTGTTTCCTCCCCTCTTTCTATGTTCATTCCTTTTGCCTTTCTGAATGAGGATTGAGCATCTTATCCAAGGTCCTCCTTCTTGTTTAGGAGTATAGATTTTAGTATGATTATCCTATATTATATGTCTAATATCCACTTATAAGTGAGTATATATCATGTGTGTCTCTCTGATTTTGGAATACTTCACTCAGGATGATCTTTTCTAGTTTCTACCATTTGGCATGCAAAGTTCATGATTTCCTTGTTTTTAATTGCTGAGTAGTATTCCATTGTGTAAATGTACCACAATTTCTGTATCCATTCCTCAAATGAGGGACATCTGGCTTGTTTCCAGTTTCTCGTTATTATAACTAAAGCTGCTATGAAAAAACATGGTTTTTAAATTAGCTTGGGGATCAGTCACATAGCAGAAAAGCAACTATGTGCTGGAGAGAGGGAATTCAGAGAAAGAACAAGGAATCCCAGAATAATGGGAGAACCTAACATGTTAGGGGAAAGTAGTCTTAGAAAACTGTTAGAATTAGAGAAGTAGTTGTGCTTCTCTGAGATTTAGAAAAGCAGCCAGACTTTCTAAGCTGCAAGGTTATTGGGAGAAGCACATTATCTAATTAAAGCAATTATTAAACACATATTTTTTTAGCAAAGCTTAAGGTGGGTGTGCCTTCCAGGAGTGGTCTCTTAGCCTGGTGATTAGCCAGTTAACCGGGCGTATTAACTATGGACCCAGACCAGATATTTTATTGACTCAACTATAGGATTTTCTTTTTAAAAATTATCTGTTGGTTTTAATTGCTGCTCTAAAACTGTCTCATGTTATAATTGGGTATACATAATTATCTGTTCCTGTATATGTAAATCTTTGTTAATGTTTTTGTCTGTTTCAACATTTCTTTTTGTTTCTCAATATGCTGAAACAATGCATTATGATGTTCAGTGCTGAACTTTTTGTTATAACTAGATTTATATTTTGTTTTAGACAGCTTCTACCTGGGTGCTATAAGAATCATTTAATTGACTAATGACCCCCTTAGCAATCTTTCCCTCATTTTCCTATTTCTTTTATTTATTCTTCTTCATCTATTTATGAAAAGCAGATATTTTGTTTTTCCAGTCAGAATGATTACATACAGTTTGTACGCCTTCATATGAGAACATATGTTCTGTTGGAACTCTTCATGGTGTGTGTTTATGTTACTCTAGTAAGAATTTGGGCTGGCCCTGAGGATATACTTGTTGTCATGTCTTTCCTGGGTTAATGAATATTTGTGTATTATTTTTCATAAATATATTTCTTCACTTAGATGTAAGACTATGTAGCCATGATGTATAAGATTCCAAGAATCTTTTGGCTATGAATCTCAGCATCTGTTTTAATACCCTGCTGGGTAGAGTATTACAGAGGCCTTCTGTGGTTGACTCCTGTCCTGTTCCCTGCTTTCTCCTTCCTCTGATGTCTATTTCATTTGCCTTTAATAGCCAAACTTTGGGTAGAGTGCAGAGAATCTTATGAAAGAGGTGGGATACAGAAAGACTTGTAAGGGAGAGGAGCTCCACAAGGAGAGCAACCGAACCAAAATATCTGGGCACAGGGGTCTTTTTTGAGACTGATACTCCAACTAAGGCCCATGTATGGAGATATCATAGAACCCCTGCACAGAAGTAGCACATGGCTGCCTCGTCTCCCAGTGGGCTGCCTAGTAAGGGGAGCAGGTACCTTCTCTGATATGAACTCAGTGGCAGTCTCTTTGATTACTTTCCTCTGAGGGAGGAGGAGCATCCTTGCCAGGCCACAGAGGAAGACAATGCAGCCAGTCCTGATGAGACCTGATAGGCTAGGGTCAGATGGAAGGGGTGGAGGACCTCAATTATCAGTGGACCAGGGGAGGAGCATGGGAGGAGAAGAAGAGGGATGGAGGGTAAGATTGGGAGAGGATGAGGGAGGGTGATACACTTGGGATAAAAAGTAAATAAATTGTAATAAAAAAGTGTATTTTGTATATTTTTCTCCTGTTCAAAGAAGGTTCTTTCATGCCTGTTTATTTCTATGAAATACAATGAAAATGCACATATATTATTTTTAAAAATCTGAGTTAAAGAAATAGCAGCTTTATGAATTCAAAGCTCAGATGAGGTGAAAGCAAGACCATTTCCAGTCTTACCCATAACTGGTAATTCAGACTATAAATGCAGAAGAAAAGGGCATTTAGAGGCAGAAAATAAGTGAGTAATTTTAGCACCAACAAATTATAACTTTAAAAAGTATTTACCCTTATTGAAAATATTGCCATTTAAAATAAACAGAAAGAAATAAGTCCCTTCCTTATAACAAATGTGAGCATAGAATCAGTGGACTTGTCAGAAGCCAGCTCTGACAGTGTGTTCAGCTATCCAAGGAAGGATGTATGGTTGGCAGTGAGTGTGAAGCAGACACACAGTTACACACACACACACACAGAGGATGAAGCAAGGCTCCAACAAGCTCCAAATCTACACATACATATTTACATACATACATGCATACACACATACATTTTTATGAATGGAGCTAAGCTCCAACAAGTTCCAACAAGTTTACACATATACACACATATAGACATACACATATATGGTGGATGAAGAAATGTCCAACCATTTTACATATATACATACTACATACATATACACATTTTGGATGGAGCAAAGCTCCAGCCAACCTCACATATATTCATGTATGCACATAAACATGGTGGATGGATGGAGCAAAGCTCCAAAAGCTTATTTTTTCTCACAGATTATATATTCCAGCAATATCTTTCAAGCACTACAAAAATCACAATGTGGTTACATTCTATGTTTTAAGCAAATCATTACAATGAGCATACATAGAAAAACATGTTCTCCAATACCCTCTCCTGATCAAATGTTTCACGTTTCATGAATAAAAACAAATTATTTGCAGGAATCCACATACATTCATAAGTAAGCAACTTGTTATAGACCAGCAAAATGTAAGCAAGCAAGGTAATTTTCTCAGCCAGTTTCTCTTACTGGACGGCTGCAATTCATGGATCAATTGTTTTATTACTAATCCTAAAAATGTAGTCATACAAAAAAAAAATCTTAAAGGAATCACAGATCTAAACTTTTGTATAAAAACCGCTCAGTCATTTTTAATTTAAACCCTCAGGGCACACGTCTACTCATTAACACTTCTTTTATTAAATCATATCAGGAAACTGAGGGAAAAATGGGTATAAGAAATTAATAATTACCTTGATCAATAGCCCAAGTTTTGTAAGAGAGGTGTGTCAGCTAGTACTAGTCACGCTGCAATTGTTTTGTTCCTTGACAAAAAAAAAAAAAAAAAAAAGAAAGCCTGTCTCCACTGTTAAGAGTGTGCCTTTCTGAACTTCAGATTGCTCCCAAAGATTTTCTACATGAAAACCATTTTAAAAAAATCTCTTTTTAAATTTTGACTTTAATTTATTAACTGTACTTCCTGGCCATAGGTCCCTCCCTCCTGTCCTCTGAGTCCCACCCTCCCTCTACTCCCTATTTCCCCTTCCTTCTCACCAGGAAGGGGATCCCCTCCCACCCACCCATGCATATCAATCATATCAGATTGAATCTGATTCTTTCTTAATCTTCAAATATTTTGGCTCAAAATCCTTTTTTTAATCAAACATTTTCAATCAGTGTCTAATAGAATGATTAAGAGCTTAGGAAAAAAATAAAAAAGAAAAATGAAAGAAAAGCCCAGTAGAAAGGACTCTGGAGACTGTGAAAAAAACACCTGGATATTATTCTGATATGCAGGAGGAAACTTTTATTCTGTGAGTTATCATGTTTATTTTTTACTTTCTTCAAAAGCAACATGTCTACACCCTCAATAAAATGCTCATGATTGTTTGCAGACACTAATTCAAAGAATATAATTCATTTCATATTTGACTCGGGTTTTATAGCTGCTATACATTTCCATTGAGGCACAAGTTACTTTTTACTGAGTTTTTATAATAAACTAATAGCAAAACTTCTCTTCTTCCTTGATTTCTCTTGAACTGTAATCCATTTTTTTGCATTATATTTAGTTCACTTTTTCTTGCAGAAGAAAAGAAACAACTTGGATTTATTAAGTTTTTATAGAAATGTACTGAGTGTTTAACAGAAAATGTATTGTATTTTTACTTCACATTCCAAGGGTGTTCCTCCCTCCTCTTATCCCAGGCTCCCCTCCCCCTCTTTCTTCCTTCTCCTCTGCCTTTCCCTCCTTCCCTTCCTTCCTCCTTCTCCTCTCTCTTTCCCTCCAGAAAAGGGAAGCCCCCTCCCCTGCATAACAACAGTCCTGAGTACATTAAGTCACATTAGGACTGAGTACATCCTCATCCACTGAGGTCAGGCCAAGTAGCCCTGCCAGGAAAAAGTAAGCCAAAATCAGACAATAGAGTCCATGTTAGAAACACCTCCCCTGACTCTCTATTCCACTCACCAGTTACCCACATGAAGACGAAGTTACCCATTGGCCACATATGTATAGGGGGCCTAGGTGCAGATCATACATGTTCCTTAGTTAATTTCTCAGTCTCTGTAAGCCCCCTTGGGTCTGGGATAGTTGTCTCTGCTGTTCTTCCTGTGAGGTTCCTGTTCCCTCCATGTTCTAGCATCTTTCACCCAACACTTCCACAAGACCCCTGATCTCTTCCTGATGCTTGGCTGCAAGTCCAAGCATCTGTCCTGATCTGCTGCTGTCTTGAGCCTCCCAGACTACAGTCTGGATAGGTTCCTGTCTGCAAGCATAGCAGAGCTTCATTAATAGTGTTAGGGGCTAGCTTTCTACTGTGGGGTGTGTCTCAGGTGGGACAAATCATTGATAGGACATTACCTGAATCTCTCCCCACTTTATCCTTACATTTCTTGTAGGCAGGGTAATTTTTAGATCAAAGGTTTTATTGGTCCCTCTACTAGTCCTATCTGGCTAGAAAGAGGTCACTTCAGCTTTCATGTCCCACCCACCCTGTTAGGAGCCTCAGATAGAGTCACATCCACATTCTCCCAGGAGCCTACCCTGTGACAGGTCTCATGATTGACAAAGAACCAACCCCCAGTTTCCCTCCTTGTTCTCAGCTCGTTTACCTACCTACCTGTTCTCCCCATATCTGGTCTCAACCATTCCTTCTTAAGTCCAATTCTCTCTGTTCGTCTACCTCTACTTTCTATTATATTTCTCCTTCTGAGTGATATTCAAGCACTCTCCCTTGGGCCTTCTTGTTACTTAGCCTCTTTGGGTCTGTGGCTGGTAGTATCATTATCCTGTATTATAGGTATAATATATGCTTTTAAGTGAATGCATGCCATGTTTGTCTGTCTGGGTCTGGTTTACCTCACTCAGAATGATCTTTTCTAGTTCTCCCCATTTACCTGCAAATTTCATGATTTTCTTGTTTTGAATAGCTGGTAGTATTCCATTGTGTAAATGTACCACAATTCCTTTAATCATTCTTGGTTGAGGAATGTCTAGGCTGTTTCCAGTTTCTGGATATTGTGAATAAAGCCAATATGAACAAAACTCAAATACTAGTGGAGCAAGACCTTAACATAAAACCAAGAGACTAAATCTGTTAGAATATAAACTGGGGGAAAAGTGTGAAACTCATTGATATAGGAAACAACTTCCTAAACAGAACACCAACAGAACAGGCTCTAAGATCAACAATCAATAAATGGGACTTCATAAAACTGAAAGGCTTCTCTAAATCAAAGGACACTGTCAACAGAATAAAACAGCAGCCTATAGATTGCAAAAAGATCTTCATGAACCCTTCATTAGTCAGAAGGCTAATATGCAAAATACACAAAGAAGCCAAGAAATTATATACCAACAAATCAAATAATCCAATTAAAAATGGGGTACAGAGTTAAACCAAGAAATCACAACAGCAGAAACTCAAATGGTTGAGAAGCACTGAAAGAAACGCTCAGTGTCCTTAATCATCAGAGAAATGCACATCAAAATGACTCGAAGATTCCATAATACACAAGTCATAATGGCTAAGACCAAAAACCCAAGGAAAAAGACATACTGGCAAGGATGCAGAAAAGAACACTTCTCCATTGCTAGTGGGAGTGCAAATCTGTTTTTCATATATAATTTTTAGTTTTTATATTAATCAGGTTTTTTACTTTGTATGCCAGCCGTAGACCCCTCTCTCATTCTCTCCCAATCCCTCATCTCTTCCCTGCCCCTTTCCAAGTCTACTGATAGTGGAGGTCCTCCTCCTCTTTCATCTGACCCTAGCTTATCAAGCATGGGCTGCGACGTTCTCCTTTTTGGCCTTGCAAGGCTGCTCCTCCCTCAGGGCAGGGGGAGGTCAAGAGCCAGCCATTGAGTTCATGTCAGAGATAGTCCCTGTTCCCCTTACTAGGGAACCTACATGGATACTGAGCTACCAAAGGCTACATCCGAGATGGCAGCACCATTTCTGAGAGGCAGAGGATTTGAAACTCTGAAATTGGTGAGTGGAGGGGCAACTGAAACCAGAAAATCAATGTTGTGGCTTCCTGAAAGAGAGGGGACATCACAGGAGGGGAGTGCAAATTTCTACAACCACTTTGGAAATCAATCTGGCCATTTCTCAGAAAACTGGGAATGTAAAATTCCATACATGGCCTCTGAAACACTCCACTGATTGAGGTTTGAAAGCAGAGGCTGAGACTCA
>CM053755.1:51238680-51271157 GCA_028658305.1 Pachyuromys duprasi | reverse complement strand
ATCTACAAAAAATGCATGTCTCATAAAATTTAAAATTTCTAAAGCTTAGCAAAACTTTAAATTATCATTTCTAGAAATTATTTCAGAAAGTTCTGAATCATCTTCCAAAGTGAGTATTTTCAGACTTTTATTTCATTCTTAAAATTAATATTGTTATTATATAGTGTTGAGTATAGTCATTTCATGCTTGTACGTACTGCCTTGTGTTCATAGGTAAAGGAATTTTAATTCAGAACATGCCGAGACCTTCTAGGTCTGTATGATCTGGCTGGAATACTAACACACCTTTAATCCAGGGGACAAAGGCAAGCAGATTCAAGTTCAGGCCAGCCTGGTAAAGAGCAAGTTTCAGGTAAAGTAAAGCTTATATCTATGTGTGGTGGTACATTCCTTTAATTTCAAACAATGAAGGCAAAGTTAGTTTGTAGAAGGCAGCATCATGTTTGAAAGTGATGTCTACTGGGTGGCAGAAAAACAGACAAATCAGAGAAAGATTTGACAAAATAGGATATGCCCAACTATCATGAGGAGAGGAAAGGAAAGCTACTTAAGGGATAACACACAGACAGACAGACAAATACGTAGGTGACAAATAGACAGAGAGGCAGTTTTTACTGAGACAGCAATGGAGAGACAGGTTGCTGATAAAGAACTCACCTGAATACCAAATGAGCCTGAGGAAGAGGAGGAGCCAGAGATTAGAGCACGTTGCTGAAGTTAGTTGGAGGCCAAGCAAAGCAATTCAAGGGGCTGAGAGAGAAGTCATATTGAATAAATCAGTTGAAAGAGGAGTTTGAGCCAGTAGAGCTGAGTAAAACCAGTCAGCTCACAGCTCAGAAAGAACAAGAGTGAGCATATTAAGCAGTAAGTCTCAGAGGCTAAAAACATTTTAGGTTTAGGTTAGATTGTATGGAGGCTAGAAGCTTCCAGGCCTAGATTAGCAGAAGGAGGCAGTAAGTCTCTGAGTTGACAGTTATATCAGGAGAATAAAAGTTACTTTTACAATCATATTCCCTCCTCTTACTTTATGTCCTCCTTTTTTGTACCTCGCTATATCCTTTATGTTTTCTCATTTCATGTCTTCTTTCACACATCAATGCAGATATAATATTGTATGGCTATAATAACTGGAACCTTACAAAAATGAGAAAAATAGTGATGTTTTAAATCAATCTATGTAGTTATTTAGGAATATATCAATTTTGCATGAATTAGCTTCATTCTTTGTCTGAAAAAAATTCTACTATGTATATAGTTGATATTTTTTCTCCATTCCTCTGTTTTAGTGTATGCAGGCTCTTAGCTGCAGTAAATGGTTCTATGTAATACACATTGATGTCTAGGTGTCTTTAATATATTGATCTGGAACTTTTGAGTAAACATTGAGATATAAAATAGCTGGTAGCTATTATAGTTCTCTGTCTCCTTGTTTCTTTGCCTGGTCTCTCTCTGCATCTGTCTCTGTCTGTCTGTCTGTCTGTCTGTCTGTCTGTCTGTCTGTCTGTCTGTCTGCCTGCCTCTCTCTCTCTCTCTCTCTCTCTCTTTCTCTCTCTCTGTCTTTTTCTTTTTCTCTAAATATTTCTCATACTCTCTTCACAGTGTTTGGACTAGGTTGCTTTCGCAGATGCTGTGAACAAAGGTTTTTTTTTTTTTGCATGCATCATTACCAATACATTTTCTTTCATGTTTCCTTGATAATATTGTCTTTTCTGGAGTTTGGTAGAAACTCAGTTTAATTTGCTTGTATTTCCCTTATTGTACTGTGAACCTGAATGTGTATGTGTTTATTATCCAATTATATTCCGTCTTTTGAGAGAAGAGTATCCTCATTTCATGAAACAGTTTATTATTATTCTATGGTTTTGTAAGTTGTTTTATATTCTAGATGTCATTGCTGTAAGATGCATAGCTAGCAAAGATTTTCTCATTCTGTGAGGCGTCCCTTCACTAAGCTATCTGCTTTGCCAGGCAAAGGCTCTTTAATTTCATGAAGTTCTTCTTGCTAATTGTTGGCAATATTTCCTGAATAAACACAGTCATTTTTTTAAAAAAATATTTCCATAAAATATTAAAAAATATTTTAAAAACATTTCATATTTTAAAAATTAAATTTTAAAATATTTATTCTTTTCCCCCATCATTAGTATTTCATGTCTTAAATTGTGATATTTAATTTTTTAATTAATTAATTAATTAATTTGTTCACTTTATATCCTGGTCATATTCTCCTCCCGCCTCTCCTCCAGTCCTACCCTCCTGCTCCCATTCCTGCTACTCTATTCCTAAGGAAGAAAAGGAGTCCTCCTCCCAACACTCTCCAGGTCATCAAGTCATCTGAGGACTGAGTCCATCCTCTTTCCTTATGGCCTGGTAATACAACCTTGTCATGGGGAAGTAACGAAAAAACAGGTAACAGGTTCCATGTCAGAAACAGCCCCCATTCCCCTTACTAGTGAACCAACATGAAGCTTACGCTGCCCATTGCCTACATATATGTAGAGGACATAGGTCCAGTCCATGTACATGTTTCTCTGTTTGTGTTTCAGACTCCAGAGGCCAGTCAGGGCCCTGGTTAATTGGCTCTGTTGTTCTTTTTTTAACATTTTTATTTTATTTTATATTAATCACAGGTTATGTACTTTATATCTCAGCCATAGCCCCCTCCCGCATTCCCTTCCTATACCCCTCATCTCTCCTTCATCTCCTCCCTGCCCATTTCCAAGTCCACTGATAGGGGAGGACCTCCTCCCCTTACTTCTAACTCTAGTTTATCAGGTCTCTTTAGGACTGGCTGCAATGTCCTCTTCTGTGGCCTAGCAAAGCTCTGCTGTTCTTATGGAGGTCTTTTCCCATCCTTTAATCCTTCCTCCAACTTTTCCACTAGGCTCTCTATGCTTCGACCAAAGTTTGACTGTGAGTCTCACTATTTGTTTTGAACTGTTGCTGGGTGGAGCTTCTTAGAGGAAAACTCTGAAAGGCTTCTGTCTGAAAGCATAAAAGAGTATCATTAATAGTGTTAGGGCTTGGATTTCTTCCATGGTTTGTGTCCTGGGTTAAGCCACACATTATTTGGACATTCCCTCATTCCCTCAATCTGTTCTGTCTGTTCTACCTTTCGCCCTGCAGGTTTCATAGGCATGAAAAGTTTTGAACTGAAAATTTTTTTTGTGAGTGAGTTGGTGGTCTCCTCCCTCCATTATGAGTCTTGTCTAGTTAGAGGGTGTCATCTTCAGTCTCCATGGTCCCTGATATTAGCATCTCAGCTAGAGTTTTCTCATATCTTTCCAGAAGCCTATTCCAACTTAGCCAGATGTTGAAAACAACATATATGCCTCCCAACTGAAGAATAGGTGAATAAATTGCGGTACATTTACACAAGTAAATACTACTCAGCCAATAAAAATAAGGAAATCATGAAATTTGCAGGCAAATGGATGTAACTAGAAAAAATTATCTTGAGCAAGCTAACACAGACACAGAAAGACACACATGGTATATAGCCACCTATAAGCAGATTTTAGCCATATAGTACAGGATAAACATACTACAATGCAGGGACCCAAACAAGATAAGTCACAAAGAACACCTAAGGGAGGATGCTTAAATATCACTCAGAAGGAAAAATAAAATAGACAGAGGTAATGATGGAAAGGCCTACAGAGAAGAAAAGAAATGTACATGGGGGCTTCTTTGATCTTTGATTTTTTAAATAATCATTTATTATAATTTATTCAATTTGTTTTTTTAATATTTTTATATTAATCACAGATTATTTACTTTGATTCCCAGCCATAGACTCCTCCCTCATTCCCTACCAATCTCACCCTCCCTCCATCATCTCCACCCTTCCATTTTCCAAGTGCACTGATAGGGGAGGACCTCCTCTCCTTCCATCTGACCCTAGGTTATCAGGTATCTTCAGGACTGGCTGCAATGTCCTCCTCTGTGGCCTAGCAAGGCTGCTCCTCCCTCGGGGTTGGGGGAGGTCAAAGAGCCAGCCAATGAGTTCATGTCAGAAATAGTCCCTGTTCCCCTTACTAGGGTACCCATTTGGATACTGAGCTACCATGGGCTACATCTGAGCAGGGGTGCTAGATTATATCCATACATGTTTCTTGGTTGGAGAAACAGTCTGATAAAAGACCCCTGTGCCCTGAGGGATGCAAAAAAAAATGACCCCAGAGATTTCTCCATATACCCAAGAGAATGGCTAAGATCAAAAACTCAAGTGACAATAAATTCTGGAGAGGTTGTGGAGAAAGGGGAATGATCTTCCATTCCTGATGGGAATATAAACTTGTACATCTACTCTGGAAATCAATCTGCCACTTCCTCAAACAATTAAGAATACTGCTTCCTCAAGATCCAGCTATACCACTCCTAGGCATATATCCAAAATATGCTCAAGTACACAACAAGGACATTTGCTCAAATATGTTTGTAGCAGCTCTATTCGTAATAGCCAGAAACTGGAAATAACCCAGATGTCCATCAACGGAGGAATGGATACAGAAATTATGGTACTTTTATTCAATGGAATACTACTCAGCAATTAAAAACAAGGAAATCTCCAGATCTTAATATTTCCCACTTCTTTCATAAGATTCCATGCATTCTGCCCAATGATTGACCATTAGTCTCAACATCTGCTTTGATAGTCTGCAGGGCAGAGCCTTTCAGAGGCCCTCTGTGGTAGACTCCTACCTTATTCCTGTTTTCTCCTTCTTCTGATGTCTATCCTCTTTGCCTTTCTGAATGGGGATTGAGCATTTTAGCCAGAGTTCTCCCTCTTGCTTAGTTTAGGCTTATCCTATATAATATGTCTATATGAGTGACTATATACCATATGTCTTTCTGCTTCTGGGATAGCTCACTCAGGATGATCCTTTTCAGTTCCCACCATTTACCTGCAAATTTCATGATTTCCTTGCTTTTTATTGCTGAGAATATTCCATTGTGAGATTTACCACAATTTCTGTATCCATTCCTCAGTTGAGGGGCATATGGCTTGTTTCCAGCTTCTGGCTGTTACAAACAAAGCTGCTACAAACATGGTTGTGCAAATGTCCTTATTGTGTACTTGAGCCTCTTTTGGATCTATGCCCAGGAGTAGAGTAGCTGGATCTTGAGGAAACATTATTCCTAATTGTCTGAAAAAGCACCAGATTGATTTCCAGAGTGGATGTACAAGTTTACATTCCTACCAGCAGTGGAGAAGGGTTCCCCTTTTTCCACAACCTCTCCAGCATGTGTGTCATTTGAGTTTTTAGGAGAGCAAACAGAAGCAAAAAATCTGAGCACAGGGGTCTTTCCTGAGAGTGATACTCCAACCAAGAACCATGCATGGAGAGAACCTAGAACGCCTGCAGAGATGTAGCCCATGGCAGTTCAGTGTCCAAGTGGGTCCCATAATAATGGTAACAGGGATTGTCTCTGAGATGAACTGATTGGCTTGTTCTTTATCACCTCACCCTGAGGGGGGAGCAGCCTTACTGGCCATAGAGGAAGACAATACAGCCACTCCTGATGAGACCTAATAGACTAGGATCAGAAGGAAGGAAAAGAAGACCTCCCCTCTCACTGGACTTTGGAAGTGGCATGCATGGAGAAGGGAGAGGAAGAGAGGATTTGAGAGGGGAGGAGGGAGGGTGTACAGGGAGTTACATAGTGTTAAAAGTGTAATTAATAAAAAATTTTTTAAAAATGTTACACAGTAAAACAAAGCAAAACAAGGAAATCATGAAATTCCCATGCAAATGGTGGAATCTAGAAAAGATCATCCTCAGTGAGGTATCCCAGGAACAGAAAGACACACATGATACATACTCACTTATAAGTAGGTACTAGACCTATAAGATAGGATAAGCATACTAAAATCTCTACATCTAAAGAAGATAAACAAGAAAGAGGACCAGGGGTAAGATGATCAATCCTCACTTAGAAAGACAAATGCGATGGACATTGGAAGTAGGAAAAAACAAGTAACAGGACAGGAGCCTACCACAGAGGGCCTCTGAAAGACTCTACTAGCAATATATCAAAGCAGATATTAAGACTGACGACCAAGCCTTCGGCAGAGTGCAGAATCAGATGAAAAAAGGGAGAGTTAGTAAGACTTGGCGAGGACAAGAGCTCCACAAAGACCAAATAGATCAGGGCACAGGGATCTTTTATGAGACTATTTCTCCAACCAAGGACCATGTATGGATACAAACTATAACCCCTGCTCGGATGTGGCCCATGGTAGCTCAGTATCCAACTGGGTACCCTAGTAAGGGGAACAGGCACTATTTCTGTCATGAACTCAATGCCTGGCTCTTCTGACCCTCAAAGGAGGAACAGCCTAACTAGATCCCAGAAGGGGACATTGCAGCCAGCCATGAAGACACATGATAAGCTAGGGTCAGATGGGAGGAGGAGAGGTCCTCCCCTATCAGTGCACTTGGAGGAGGTCAGGGAGAAGATTAGGGAGGGATGGGGAGAGTGGGAGGGAATGAGGAAGGGGACTATGGCTGGGATATAAAGTACATAACCTGTGATTAATGTAAAAATAAATACATTACTTAAAATTTTTTTAAAGATGATTATTCTGTCTGGTTAAGCATTTCTATCATCACAGCATGCAGGAGGCAGAAACAAAGAAATCGTGCATTTAAGGCCAAGATAAATTATGTTAGCAAGACCCTTGTCCAAGTAATAGGTGAATATTTTTATGTATTTGTCAAATGTCATGTTTCTATGATCAGTTGTGAATCTAATGGAGTTACTTTGCTGTCTTTGTATTTGACAAAGTATTTATGTCTTCATGTCTTTTCAGGGTGGTTTTGACAAAGAAAGACTTTCCATAATTTTAATGACTCTATTAAATATTTTTTAGTTCCTGAATTGATTAGACTGATCTGAGCATGGGCCAAGCATAAACCTAAGGTCTGTAGTAGTCATCCCGATGACTTAGTCACCAAGCATAAACTTGACATTTTGTTATTCACTGAAATTCACTATGTCTAAACTCTGCAGTAGAGATGTTTATTTCTTGCTCCTATAAAACAAGGTATATTTCTGCGTGCGGTTTTGTGGGCTTTAAGCTTGGACTCATCTTTCTCCCATCCGTATGATTCATAAAACATCACCACATTGATTTGTGTTGCTGTTGTTTTGGTTTGTTTATTATTTTATTTTGAAATTATGTATTGCTGTGTGGCATTGAATTCAATCTGCTACCATTTCAGTGTTGGTATTGCAGACAAGCCATAAGCTATAACACTATGTCCAGCTTACCACAGTCCATAACTGAGAAATTAGAATGTTACATCATTAATAAATGCAATGTATATTTTAGCTAAAGAAAATATTTTCTGTGGTTAACTATTCTTTTAATTTAATTTAAATTTTAACTAATGCTATGTACCTTCCTCTGTTGTCCTGACATATGTCTCAAGAGCCAGTCAAGGAAACATGGTTCCATTTTGCTGTTGTGGTTTTTTTTTCTTTTTTCCTCTAAATGCACCAACAGTGTTCAAAAATTGTTTACTTATATTAATTTTAATATAATTATCTGTCATTCATTACTGTTTGACTTAATAAAGGACTTTGCACTGCCTACATTCTGATGAATATGCTTCAACTTCCAGTGTGAGTGCTGCAGTCCTGTTTTATTGCATTCAATATTTTCACTCATTTTATGAGTAAAAGTATATTAACAATGAAGGCTATGTACATAATTTTCTGTTATTATACCATACAATAAATGTTCATAATTTATAAATATTTTATTAAATTATTGGCAATCTCAGTTTTCAAATACCAAAGCCTTTATAAAGTAGCTGGGGATATTCATTACAGTGAGTACAAGGATGAGGTAAGAAAATGATTCATCAGGGAGTGAAATATGATGAATGATTATATAACTAAATGGATCCCTGACTTCTTTAAAACTCAAACCAGAAGCAGGCAATAGTTATATACATTCTCTGTTTAATTTTTCAGTTTTTCACTCTGAGCATAAAGTTTAATTGAATGGCTCATGTTGGGTTAAAAGAGTTTGCATACTCACATCCTCTTTATTGAAGTATCCTTAAACTATCTTGTATTATATCAATCAACTGAATGCCTTTTATGATAATCCTATGAGTTGTTATCCATAAAATTGCACTTTTTAAAAAGTTGATATACATATTGAATACAACAAAATAGGTTTAACTGACCAGCATAGAGCCAAAATAGTCAAATCCCATCTACAATTATTCATAGCCTCCTCATCTTCCCAATATTTGAATTAGTAGTATATTCCAACTTTCTATACATGCTATATATCAACATTGAATTTTGTCTTATTAACTGTGCTATTTTTTTACTAATTCAGTAAGTCAGATAACTCATTTCAGTGTAGCTACCAGAAAATTATTACATACTTGCTCAGATTCCTGAAAAAATAGCTTTAAGATCAGCCATCATGAGTTTAGTACTATTTGACATCTGTGGGATATTTGATTCCATTGTGAACCCCCAAATTGTGAACTGTAAAATCCTATTTCTTGTTTGATGTAGTTGAGTCCTATCATATACCTTTAATTAAAAAGCTGTTTATTGTAAACAGGTAATTATTGTGTGGTTCAGCCATCCCTAGCACACACCTTTAATTCAAGAGCTTTCTGAATATAAGATTTAATTAAGTTAACCCTAGATCAAGAGGTAGAGGAAGAAACTAGCTGACAAGCGCTAAAGATTAGGAAGGACTTTGAGCTGAGGGGTATTTAAGACAGTGTGTAGAAGTAGAGAATCTATAGATCTTCAACTTGTGGCTTTATCTCTCTAGCTCTTTGGCTTTTAGCTGTTGTTTTTTTCCTCCTGGGCTGTTGGGTGAACTAGCAGGCCTTTCCTCCTGATATGTCAGCTAATCTGGCAAGCTTTTAGCTTTGGATTTTTGGCGTTTTCCTTCTGGGACATGATCTGACTATGAAAATCAGCTGGGCACTTTCTCTGTTTCTCTGATCTAGTTGGTTTTGACTCTAGCATCTGGCTCTTGATTCCTCATTGGTAAAATAGAACAGTTGGGATTTTCATTTTTACAATTAAAGTTAATAGGTTTGAGCATATTTTCAACAACAGTTTCATTAACAAAACTGTGTAATTTTCAAAGAGATTGTAGGAGGAAATCTTGCTTAGCATCTATACTAAAAAGTAAAAAGTTCCATTAATTTGCTCACTCACATTCTAGTTAAATTCATCATACATTGACCACAGCAGGTTGCTGACAGGACTATTTGTCTTCAGTTACAACTCCTTATTACCCTTCCCTAAAGATCAGCATCACTGTTCTTGTGTTATTAAAGACATTAATCTAAAAATACCTGAAATAATCCTAACAATTGAGCTGGTAGTGTGATAGTTTTCTCAGCTGGCTGATCATGTTAATTAGATTGGTGAACTATAGGAAATATCCTCAGTTTTATTACAATATTCTCAGTTTGACAGTTTGAGACCTCCAGACAATAAATTTGTGGTGTAGGTAGGTAGGGGCATCTTTTGTATCAAAGTAAAAAGAACTAAAGGAAAACTGAAGAGAAGATGGAATAGGTTGTTCTTACCTATTGATGTTTTGAGCTACCAGTCTAGGAAGCATTTCAATGCAATGTCACATCACTGGAAAGCACAGTCAAATGACTCAGGGCATATTTAAGAAGTGTGGCTTCTATAATTCCATTTATTTTTAGGAAAATAAGGAGAAACCAAAAATATTTAACAGTTGTGCTTTACAAAGTGAAAGAACTATTCCCCATTCCTTTGGGTTGTAATGGACTGTTACATTCATGACATTAAAGCACAAGAGGAATGGCAAAGGAAAAGAAGGAGAGAGAAAAATAGAGAGATGAGAGAGAAAGAGACAGAGAGGGAGAGTGGTTCCTCTCAGAAATCTGTTGTTACATGTTCTCAGTAATAGTGGGAACTTGAAACAAACATTTTAAGTCTCTGAAGATTGATATTATTTTAAAACACAGGAAAAGATGAGACTCTTAATATAAGTTGGAATAGCAACGGCATGGTGTGATACTAGAGATTTCAGGCAAGCTCCTGCTGGATGTAAACCTTTTGAGTGCAGGCAGATGTTGTGTTTGGGAGTGATCGAGGAAAGCAAAGTCAATGTTTTGGTGTTGTTTTCTGTTTATTTATTTAGTTTAATATTTTGAGATTTTAATATAATTAAATCATTTCCCACTTCCTTTTTCTGCTTTCAAATCCTCCCATTTATCATACAATTCTTATTATCTTTAAAATGTATGTCTTTGTTTCAGTCATGAACTCGATGGCTGGCTCTTTGACCCTCCCCCATACATGCCAGGGAGTAACAGCCTGGCTAGATCCCAGGGGAGGACATTGTAGCCAGCCCTGAGGAGACAGGATGAACTGGGGTCAGATGGAAGAGGAGGAAATCCTCCCCTGCAGGTGGACTTGGAGTGGGCAGGGAGGAGATGAGGGAGGGATGGGGAAAGTGGGAGGGATAGAGGGAGGGGGCTACACTGGGGATGCAAAGTACCTAACCTCTGATTGATATAAAAATGAATAATTAAAAAAATATGTCTTGTTTTTTTAATTGTTGCCATGTGTTTCTATGTGTGCATGTGTGTGTGTATGTGTGTGCATGTGTGGATGTTTGTGAGTGTGTGATACCATAGTTGTACAAATATTTAAAACTCTAGCATGTCTCAATTGTGCCTTTTCAGGTAACATCTGATACAATAGTGATATTGGGTTTTGTTGTTTGAATTTTGTCTTTGTCTCTTAGTTTTATTTTAAAATTTATTTGGGTACTTCCATATCTGACACAGCTTGAAAACGTTTTCTAACCATTTTTATACTTCCATGTTGGTCCAAGCAATATTCTAAAGCTTTTTACACATTAGCAATACCATCAGGCCTTTCTTCTGCCTTTTCTTGTCATGCTGTAAAAACATAAAAGATGCATCTAATATGCTACTAGCCTCATATTTCACCTGAATGATATTTTATTTTTGTTTCTAATCATACTGGAATTTCATATATTTATTTTTCTCCCTGCTTTAGAAAATTTATACACAATGCTCTTAATGTCCTAACTACTACTCATCAAATTCCATGTTAAATTTTCAAGTAGCTTTCACCAGCATTTAAACATGAGTAATCGTCTTTAGTTATCAGATTTTCCCCCCTCAGGCACTGAACAGTGTTCTGAAAACAATAGAACCTAACATACCTTACAGTATATGTGTGTTAGTTAGGATACAGACTAAAGTTTCTATAAAAGAATAAACAATAATAACACTCTACCTGAGTATTCAGTGGTTTATATGAGGAAGAAATTGATTTATTTAAGTAAAAAATAATCCAGAAGCAAAAGATCCACCTGCAGAATATAAAACTCTCATTAAGCTGAATTAATTACAGAGTCTAAAGATGTCCCATAAAAGTTAGGTAGCCATTAATGCACCAGTGACCTATATCCAGTCAAGGAAATGGAGAAAAAGGAGGAAATACAGAGTTTAGTATGGAAATCTATGTGCAGTACTGCTTGGCTATGTTTGAACAAGTGGTAAATAAATAGTTACACCTAACTGGCTGGAAAATACAATGAGCTTAATTACCTTGTTATGTCAATGGTTAAGACAGAATGTCTCACTAATGGACAACAATGAGACTCCTTGCTCAGATAAAAAATTAACTTTAATATTTGTACTTTTAAAATAAACATTTACTTCAGTGCTTGGAATATAGCAAGTTTGTTGTAACTATAGACATGTTAAGTAAATGAATCAATGACTCAACAAAATAAAATCCATTCCTGGCACTGGAGAATTTGCTTGCTAGCATATGATGTCTATTTTGAGCATTGTCTTGCCAATTATACCTGGTTTTATTTAAATTTTTTCACATATATTTTAGGGATTGTCTGTAGTAGTAGATTTCTATAAGGCTTTTCAAAAGATCTTCAGTGTTAGCTGTCTCTTCTAACATTTCTTCCTTTACCCTACCCTCTACTTCTTTTTTTTTTTTCCATTTAAACCTCCAAGTCTACATTTTCTATATCTCTAATTTTGGAAGATCCCCTGCCTCTACACTGGTGCATTAATGGTGGGTTATTTGGATTGAGGACCACATACTTCAAATTTAAAAGCTAACATTCACACATACAAGAAAACATGTGGTATTTGTCTCATTATGTCTTGTGTCTGGTTTACCTCACTCAGGATATTTGTTTCTAGTTCCATACATTTATCTGAAAATTTTATAATTCTGTATTTCTTAACTTCTCAGTAACATTCCATTTTGTAAATGCCTATCATTGATGGACATATAGTCTGTTTTCAATTTCAGGCTCTTTCAAATATAGATGAAATAAAAACCTTTGTAATAAGATGTTGCAATAAGAGATTTTTAATGGTAGGTCCAAGAGTGGTGGTGTAGTTGGATTTTGTGGTAAATCAAATCTCAACTATTTAAGAAACTTCCACACTGGTGTTCATAATTATTGTCCTAGTTTGTACTCTACCACTTTTACCACTTTCTCCCCATCCATACCAGTATAAACCATCATTTATTTTGCCAATATTGGTCATTCTCAGAGGAGTGAAATCAAATCTTAAAATAATCTCAAGTTACATTCCCCTGATTGCTAAAAATGGTAAGCATTCTTTTTCTCTTTTAAATTTGTTGATAATTTCTTTACTTTGTATCTTGATTATAGCCCCCTCCCTCATCTTCTTCTGGTCCCACCTTCCTTACCGCCCTCCCCCCTTATTCCCCTCCCCGAGACCACAGAAAGGGAGAGCCCTCCTCCCCTACCATTTGATCCTAGCCTATCAAGTCAGTGTTTCTTGATCATTTGTGTTTCAACTTTTGAGAATTTTCTGTGTAGTACTATACTTCACGAACTGTGTCTCCTCACAACAATCACAGCTTACTGCCAATGTCATTGGCATCTCTCTATAATCAGTAGATCAGACCCTATTACTGAAGACACAGTGTACTTACATCATTAACCATGGAGAAATTGAGATGATGCTCTACTGGAAACTCCACTCCTACCTGTTACTGTTCATGATGCTGGAAGGTTCTTCTCATGCTACCAGGTAAGAAAAGCAATCATCAATATCACCAAGCTAGCCACAAATTCTGTGACCTACAACAATGACTGCCCTGAAAAATATAGGAAATTCTAACAGTGGGAGAAGGAACTGTATCAGACTCTTCTGCCTGCTTTTGCAACTCTTTTTCCATCCTTAACCTCATCCATCCTTAACATGAGGGAAGGTGCTTAGTCTTATTGCAACTTGATACACTGTGTTTGGTGTCACCCAGTTACAATACTGATATACATGTGAGCTCCCAGAGACTTTGGCAGCATGCACAAGACTTGCACAGGTTCAAATCAGACAAAATTCAAACATTGAGAATGGAGAGTGAACACATGTCCTAGCTCAACTGAGAATGTCAAATATACCCAACAGAAGAGTCTATGCCCAGAAGTAGTTGGCCAATGGAAAACTTACTCAGGTTTTGTGTGAGTATGTATGTGTGGGTGGGAGGTATTTTTATATTTTCCCTTAATGATTTATTAGCATTTATTTTAATTTTCTTTATTATTTATTTATTTATTCGCTTTGTATCCAGGTCATAGCCCCATCCTTTCTCACCTCCCACTTTCACCTTTCTTCTATCTCCCTCTCCCACTCCCATATTCCTTCGAAAAGGGGAGCTCCCCCTCTCATTCATCCTTATTTGCCAAATCATATCAGGGATGATTATGTTCTCTTCTTCTTAGAGAGAGAACATGAAATTGTATTTGTAGCAAGATGTGAACGATATGAAAGGAGCTGAAAGAAGGAAAAGAAAGCAGTAAAATGCATGAAATTTTTAAATAAAGGTAAATTACGTCAGTAACTAAACCAATTGTCTTTAATGTATTGTGTCACATTTTCCCAGTCCCATAAATTTCTAATAATGAAAAATATAATGTATTTGTTTATGCCTGTTCTTAGTGTAGTCCTCACTAAATTGTAAAACAGAAGAGAGCAAACAGTTGTATAATTTGTATTTTCAGTGTGCGCTCTGCTGTAATCTTTGAACAAATGAAAGTCAAATTGGTAAGTATATGTAAAAATATCAGTCCTCCATTTAATAAAAATATTGAGTATGTCAAAGAGATAACATACTTCACAATTCTTTTTTATATACCATTGTTTCTCAATCTACTTTTCGTTGCTTCTCAATCAAGATATCTAGCACACTACCCAGACACTTATGGCTTTTTAGAACCATTGATTCATTGTGCTTCTATCTATATGTTATGTTCCTGAGGAATGACACAAAGCATTGTAATATATAATATTTAATATAATTCTGTTCCCTATTTTATACCAAGGGATCAATTTCTACTCTTGTGGAGGCTACCCATCTCCTGCTGGGAATCCATGCTATATATCAGGATTTTTGTAGTATTTTATTTTTGTGACAATGACTATCACTTAGGAATATCACAAATGGACTACAAAATAAAACACCCAACAAGAATCAGAATTTCAGGGCAACCTCCTTATAAAAATTGAGGCAAAAATACTCCATAAAATATTCACAAATCAAATCTAGAAACGTATCAGATATCATCTACTATGACCAAGAAGGCTTCATCCCAAGAATCAGGGGTGGTTCAGTATTCAGAAATCCATCAATGTAATCTACCATATAAACAAACTGAAAGGAAAAAAAAAATCACATCTCCTTAGATCAGCATCTCCTTAGATGCTGAAAAAGCATTTGATAAAATCCAATACTTGTTCAAATTTAAAGTCTTGGAGAGATCTGGGATACAATGCATATACCTAAACATGGTAAAGAGAATATACAACAAGCCTATAGCCAATATAAAACTAAATGGAGAAAAACTTAATCAATCCCACTGAAATCAGGGAGAAGACAAGGTTGTCCACTGTCTCTGTATTTCTTGAACATAGTATTTGAAGTCCTAGCTAGAGCAATAAGAGAACTAAAGTAGAAAAAGGGATTCAAATCAGAAAGGAAGAAGTCAAAGTATCACTATTTGCAGATGCTATAACAATATACATGAATCACCCCAAAAATTCAACAAGGGAACTTCTACATCTGATAAACACCCAGCAATGTGGCTGGATACAAAATTACCTGAAAGAAAAAAAATTCAGTAGCCTCTTATGTACAAAAGATAAACGGGCTGAGAAAGCAATTATGGAAGCAACACCCTACACAATAGCCACACACTAAATAAATAAATAAATAAATAAATAAATAAATAAATAAATAAATAAATAAATAAACCAAACATAAACTATCTTGGTGTAACTTTTACCAAGCAAATGAAAGACACGTATGAAAAAAACTTCAAGTTTCTGAAGAAAGAAATAGAAGAAGATATCAGAAGATGGAAATATATCCCATGCTCATGGCTAGGCAGAATTAACATAATAAAAATGGCCATCCTGCCAAAAGCAATCTGATGCACCAACGGAGGATCAGGACTGGAGAAGACCTAGATTGGAAGTTTAGTCTACATGTGGATCTCTAAATAAAGGGAGCAGAGGCTGCCTCTATCATAAACTCAGCTGATCATTCATCCCTGGTGATGCGGACTTTCCATGCCATGGAGGAAGAAGATCCAGGCAGTCCTTATGAGACTTAACAATCTATGCGGAGATGGCAATGGTGGAGAACTCCCCCTTTCCGTGAACTAGTGGAAAGGGATGATGGGAAGAGGAGGTAGCGTGGGATTGCGGCGGGGGGGGGGAATGGAGGGGGTCTCAATTAGGATATATAATGAATAAATTGTGAAAAAGATCAAAATTAAAAATTAATTAATTAATTAATTAATTAATTAGAAATAAATAATACTGGACAAGTTCATTCCTAGAAGTACAGTTTAAATCACAATTGTTTTTAATGTTCATTCAGACAGTGGTTGATCTTTGCCATATTATTTGCTGTGTTAAAAATTAGCCTCTTAAATCCTTCCTACATCTAAAAACCCAAAACCTCTCCCATTTCTCTAAAAATGTATTTAAAAACTACTTGATATATATATATATATATATATATATATATATATACATATATATGTAGAGAGAGAGAGAGAGTAGGTGTTTTGTATTGCTAGAATAGAACATTTTAATGAATGTATGAAGACAGAGAGAACAAAACACAAAACCTGTGAGTCCACAGAATGTCTGTTTTAAGTAATAAACAACATGCAGAAAGAAAAAAAGAAAAAGAAGTCTTAATATTTTATTCTTTTATCATTAATCCATATCATTTTTGTCCATCTGTAGTAGGAAGAAAATTTTAATTTGAACTGCTGCCAACTTCTCTAACCTACTGAATATTGTTTATCTTTTCAAGTTTACTTGTTTTGATTACTTTGTTCCCAAGTAAGTGCAGGAACAGATGTGGCAAGAGTATCTTGGAGTCAGATCCTCAAAAGGAGATCTCTGGCATAATTATTTGATTCACAACCTCCCAGGCATAAGGAAGACCCTCAAGTAGACAGAGATATGGATATCTCCCTAAAAGCAAGATGGTTAGTATGATCAGGACATTCCTGGGAGCTCTTAGAAGCAGTACTCCTGGGAGGACTCATAAACAATTCATAAGAAAATTCATTTCAGTACAATATCCCCAAGTTGTACCCAAAATAGAAGACCCTCAAGCATGTAACATGTAAAGATCAAGGCCAAAAGATGGGGAGACTGCACCACAGACATTTTACCACTAGGCTCAATTTTGCTGGATCTTTGTCAAGCAGCTGCGCTGGCTTTATGATTTTTGCTGTTCCCATTAGATATGGCTGTGCCATAAACTGAAGCTATAAAAACTAAAGTATAGACACAAATAATTTTAATATACAATAAAACTTTTTTGTATTTACTTTCATTAAATAACGATTTTATACATTGAGAATATTAATGTGGAAATGTGTCAAATATGTTTCAAAAATATAAAAATCAAATACTACTGAAAATGCTAATAAAATAAACATCTTAAAATTATCTAATAATCTAAACCTCATGATATCTTTCAATTAAATTAAATAAATTCTTTCGGCATCCAAACTATCAATAGTTAGTGGTCATTTTGAAGCACATACTAAAAGTATTGAGGTGAGGAACATTATATAATACATCAACTTAACTTTATGTATTTGTGTAATGAAGCAATCTTAGTTCATTATTCTATAATGAAAGCTTTGGATCATTACAAAAACTTTACAATGTCCAGCACGTAGAGGAGTATTCTAGGAGTAGGAGTCTGAGGCACATATAAAGTGTTTAAATACTACATTTTACAATGCTACGCTGGCACTAGATTATTCCCTGATGAAGAATCCTCAGCATAAAGTTATCAAGCCACCAACTCTCTTATATATACAAGGATTTATTTAAAACTCTATAACAACATTTTTTCTGTTAAGAATTTCTGTGAAAAAATACCTATGTATTCCTTTATTGATTTATTTGTTATGTATTCCTTATTGTAAATAATGTAACTAATGTAAGTTTCGATATGTATTTGTTTGATAAAATATCCTATTCTGTGTCAAGTAAATAAAGTCATAATCCATGGTACCTCAGAGCAGAAAGTTATGAAATATGTTGCCCCGGAAAGCAAAATGTGAATTTTTATAAATTTATCAAAGCTTCTCTTTTACCTTTAACTCAGATTCCCCCCCCCCTTTTTTGGTATGATTTACTATCAATATTCTCGCTCCACAATATAATTAAATGTCAGGTTATACTGGTGCTCCAACAATTCCTTTATATGTCTTTCTTGCCAGACTAGTTAACTATGTGAGTTGTGATCTAGTAGCCTTTGGATCCATAAAAAGAAATACAGACACTCTAAATTCAATGGATAAAGTTGATTCCTTGAATAAATTCAGAGGAGTAGAACAGACAATTTATATACTAGTCAATTGCTTCAACGTTTTCTACAGATAAAAAATAATTTAGGAAATAATTTATTCCTAATAAGTGAAAAAAATCAAATTCTTACTAGCTAAGAAATATATTTATAGGCATTATATTACCATATACACATCATATAAACCATATGGAACCATATAAAACACTAGGATTTACTAAAATAAATTGAAGAAAGCAATAATAGATTATTAAAAAAAACACTTTGGAGGAAATGGATACTAAAATTAAGATGCCCATACTAACACAATGTTTGGTGAGTCAATACAATATTAAATGCCAATAAACTTTACTGTGGAAAACATGGGAAATCTCAAATGATCCCTAATAGGCAAACAATCCACAAAACAAATGAACAACCAAAGCATTTCATCATAAAGCATAGAGCTGGACCCACACACTCATATGGTTTTCCAAAGAGGTTCAAATTATATTTAGTGGTGAAAGTACAATATTTTTAAGAAATGATGTTAGGAAAAGTAAATGTCATTGAATTTTATGTTTTAGAGATTTAAAAATCAGACGATAGTTATAAATGTTAAATCATAATCATAAAGCAAAACTGGAAAAATATGAGAATTCTATGACATTGTATTTGACATTTGGTTGTTTACAATAACAAAGGTAAAGGCAAAAAATGAGGTAAGCTAATTGTACTTCATGACAATGTTAGAAATTCACATATAAAAAAATTTAAACAGTGGAACACAATTCACAAAAATAGAAAAAATATTTTGCACCTCTTTCTGCTTTGTCAAGGTTCCAAGATCCAGGAAAGGATCTGGGACAGGGTACGGAGTTCCCCTGTTAGCTTTATCTCTAGGGTTTGCCTAGCTTTGGTGACTACTGAAAGAAAAAGAAACAGGGACAGGAGCCCAGGATTCCTTATCTAGGTGTAGGAACTGGCTGCACTGCTACTATGGGGGAAAACTTTAACTACTCACCTTGTTTTTAATTTTTATTTTATTTTTATTAATTACAGTTTATTCACTTTGTATCCCCACTGTAGCTCCATACCCATCCCCTCCCAATCCTACCCTCCCTCCCTCTTCTCCTTTGCTCCTTCCCCAGTCCAATGATAGCTAAGGCCCTCCTTCCCTACCATCTGACCCTAGCCTATCAAGTCTCATCAGGTCTGGCTTCATTGTCTTCCTCTGCAGACTGGTAAAGCTGCTCCCCCATCAAGTGGAGATGATCAAAGAGCTAGCCAATGAGTTCATGTCAGAGACAGTCCCTGTTCCCATTACTAGGGAACCCTCTTGGACACTGAGATGCCGTGGGCAACATCTGTTCAGGGGTTCTAGGATATCTACACGCATGGTCCGTGTTTGTCGTATCAGCCTCAAAAAAGGCCCCTGGGCCCAGATATTTTGATTCTGTTGCTCTGCTTGTGGAGCTCCTGTCCCCTCCAGGTCATTCTATCTCCCCCTTCTTTCATAAGATTTCCTGTACTCTGTCCAAAGTTTGGCATTGAGTCTCAGCATATGTTTTGATGCCCTGCTGGGTAGAGTCTTTCAGAGGCCCTCTATGATAGGCTCCTGTGCTGTTTCTTGTTTTTTCCCTCTTCCGATGTCTGTCCCATTTGCCTTTTTTTTTTTTTTCTGCAGCCAGGACTATAAAATGGCTTCTGGCCAAAACTGCAAGGGGTTGTAAAAAGGGGTTCTGTGATCTGAGATTAGCTCCTTCACAGGAGCAGGCCACGGCATAGATGTTGACAGTCTAAAGTAAACGTTTTCCTGCTTATCATTGGCTGATAGTTAGATCCTGAATCACTGTTAACTTGTTTGAAAAAGATAAAAGGGGAGAACGTAGCAAAGACCTTTCACACACACACATGCTCAATGAAAAAGGTGGACAGAGTTAAGAACTTTATCTTCAATTTCGTTTATTACTTGCTTACAGTATTTATACTCAGATAAGGAATTACCTCATAGTTAAAGAATGCAAGGAATCACAAAAACACCTGAATTCTAAAACACAACAGGTTACGTTTTAAAACTAAACATTTGTTATTTATGTATCCATTACATATATTCATAGTTAGACTGACAAAGGTTGACAAGGCCTAAACATTAACAGGATCTAAAAGTCAGAAGAATATATTATGTCTTTTCAATTAGGACTGACTTAGCTACACAGTTTTAAGTTATATTTGGGGCAATAATATTATCTTTCATTCCAAGAAACTAAGTAAATTTAAAATGACAATATATAATGTATAAGGTGCAAGGTATAAGGAATTACAACAGAGCAGTGTGTATACAATCACATCAAGGTTTGTACGTAATTAGACATTGCTTGGTAGTTCCATTATAATTTGGGTTCATGGAAAGTTTAAACCAACTTGTCTATACTTATGGTGTATACCAGGATTTTTGAGTGAAAGTTCTCTGAGGCAACAAATCTGCCTTATGCCTGTCTCCTAGTGAGACATTTGGAGGTACACAAAAGTATTTATTATAGCCATAAATTTTCTAAAGGTGTTCAAAAAGTTCCAAAACAATTTAACTTTTAAAATTGTTTAAATCATATCAAGAATTCTATAATCAGGATTTAATTCATCTGAATAGCAGTACATCTTCAATATGATCTCATAGGAAGTTTGTTCAGTCAGAGTGTGTAAATACCCAGAAAGTGATGTTTAACACCATACCAGATTATAGAGAGATGCAGCAGTGCACAAAGAATGAGTGTCAGAAACTGGAAGCAACTCTCGACTGTATGACAGTACAGACCTTGCAAAATACCAGATACCTTTCCAGAAAGCCCACCTGCCTAATAAGAGCTCCTTTAACAGAATGGTTCCTGACAATTTTGAAATCATAACAGATAAGGAAGAGCATTTAGCATACATAAAGAATACAAAAGAAGCTGAGCAATAATGGAACAATGACTTGACCATCCTCTACAGAAGAAAAACTGGTAGCCAGAGGCACTTTTCACAAGAAAAAGATCATGTCACAGATATAATCGGCTCATGATTATATTATAATGTGAAATCTATTTGTAAAGTTGAAAATTACATAAAGGTGCAAAAGGATGTGTATAAATCAGAACCTTTCCATACTACCAACATGCATATAGAATAATATGATATAAACTATAGCAGTTGTTTCAATGTTTAGAAGAACTACAATATGATAAGCAATTAAAACTACATACACAACTTATTAAAAGCAGAATTTGATCAGTATGCTTCCATATTTATTTAAAACAACATTTTTTTATGATGTGAAAAATGTTAAGGGAAATAAGGCATGGTGTTTACATGCCTTTAATCCCAGTGAGCCAAGACAGAATGAGAAGTCTGATGTGAAGCTGGGCTAGAAAGTGTAGTTCAGGTGAAACGGGACTATATAGGATGATCCTATGTTAAAACGCTAAAAAAATGTTATACATAACAACATGGTTGAACCTTGAGAGCATTATATAAAACGGGCCATCACAAAAAAACAGATATTTTAATTCCACTTAAGTACATAGTCAAATCATACAAATAAACCTAGAACAATAGTTGCCAGATGCTGGAGTGAGGAAGAAATGGGGGGCCATTATTTAAGTGATAAGCAGTACACTTTTCAGATAAAAGGAATTTTACAAATGAAGTATTGTGATTTATATGCAAAAACATATAAAGGAATGTATTATAACTCTGCATACTATACTTCAAATAACTAGGATTATACATTTAGAATTTTTGTACTTTGCTACTCTAATATTTGATAGGAATGAAAGTAAACAAAGAGACTGATTTGTCATAAATGTCAAACTTCATGTGTGGAAAAAATACTACAGTGTCAATCTTGGAGATTTTCTGATTGAAAAGAGCAAGATAATCCTCAGGAATCTTTCACAGGTACCCAGGTAAAGCCAATAATATCAATCCAGGAACCACTTGGCAAAGTCTATGGTTGTGTAGACTTAGGTATAAGATTTCAATTCAATTCCATTGATAAGCACATCAGTTTTGTGTCCAATACCATGCTGTTTTTTATTAATATAAGTATATAGTACAATCAGAAGGACCAAGATTCATAAAACAATTGACAGCTTACATTGATGAGAGTATGAGAACACACATCAATTGCAATGGACTGCAAACATATACAGCCAATGTACGACTCTTTTGTGTTTCAACTTGACTCAAGCTACAGTCATCAGAGAAGAAAGACCCTCAGTTTAGTAGATGCCCCAATAATATTGAGCTGCAGGGCATTTTGTCAATTAGTGATCAGTGGGGAAGAGTCCAGTTCATAGTGGGTGGTGCTCTATCTGGAATGGTAGTACTGGGCTCTAAAAGAAAGCAGGCTGAACAAGTCATGGGAATTAAGCCAGTAAGGAGCAGCCCTCCATGGCCTCTGCATAAGCTCCTGCCTATAGGTTCCTTTCCTGCTTTAGTTCCTGTCCTGATTCCCTTTGCTGATAAACAGCCATGTGGAAGTAAAAGCCGAATAAACCCCCTTTCCCCCCAACTTGGTTTTTGGTAAAAACAAACAACAACAACAAAAAAAAACAAAAAAAAAAAACAAAGAAAAACTAACTAAAGCATTAGAAATCAGTTTGGTAGTTTCCCAGGAATCTGGGAAGTCAATGGAATTGAATTGCAATAACATATTACTCATGTTATAAAATACTTAATATACATGTGTAAATTAATGGAGCTAGAAAAAATCATCCTGAGTGAGGTAACATAGAACCAGAAGGATAAATATGGCATTTCACTTATATGTAGGCATTATTGCCAAGCTACAAGGGAGCAAGTGAATCTTCAAAAAAGTGAGAAATAGAATATATACTTATGAATGTTTAGAAGTGGAGGAGGTACCTGGAATGAGAGAAATAAATAAGGAGTGAAGGAAGAGGAGGTAAGAGAGACAGTATGGGGAGGAAGAGAAAGTATCCCAAGTAGACATCTCTTGTCATCAAATAAAGTTCTTAGTAATGGGAATGGGTTACATGAAAGCAATAAATGTTAGCCAAAGAGTCCTCATCAGAAACATGAATCTAGGCTATTGCCATGGCTATTGGCTGTTCACAGAAAGAGCATAAGGCCCTATTAGTTAAGACAGCTTGTTGAACAAAGTGAAATTGACCTGGTGCCCACCTAGAACTTTCACCCCTATGGCCTATTGTTCATGGTGGTGAAAGGTGTTCTGAATGCTAAGAAAGGAGAAATGTAAACACCAAACCAGCTACAACCATTTGGTCTACAATGATGTTCAGCGTGCAAAACATGCAGGTGCAATAATGACATAAAACTTTCAGGGAATACCCAACCATATCTCCCTAGATTTAAAGTCAATCCATATCTACCTCATATTTAAAAACCGTATTGCTGACCTTGCTCTGTTCATCAAGGTGCTGAAACTAGATAGCCCATTGAACAAGGGGAAAACATGATCCAACTGTTCTGTTAAAGGAACACAGCAATAAAATATTTCCTAAGGTCATTCTGCTACACTCACAGATCATTTATTTTCAACCATCATGCTTCTTCCTACAACTGCTTGGAACTAAATTCAAAGACCAACAACTAGACAATATACAGAGTGTGAAAGTACTTGGGACACTTAGTCCTAACTGTGCTGTCTCTATCAAATCCCTCTCTTCGAGTCTCATGGACTCTGGTTCCAGAGGCAGAAAGTTTGAAAGAACCAGAGGAAAAGAGGAAACCAAGAAAACAAGGGGTACAAAACACAGCAGAGCAGACATATTTATGAACTAACAGAGTCTGCATGGATCAGAGGTCTGCATGGGTCTAAGGTAGATGGGGTTGTGGAGCTAAAAGGAGAAGTGGACACATACCCACATTCCTATACCTCTTGCAAAGGAAAAGGAAAATTATCTCCAATGTAGTCTCTCTGGAGATACAAACAACTTTTCTTCCTCTTTTTCTTCTTCTTCATCATCATATTATTATCATCATCACCACCATCATCATTATTATTATATTTGTAGGGGCCTAGGTCCTGTTGTGCATGGTCCTGGGTTGATGCTTCAGTCTCATCAATCCCTGCTGGGCTCTGGTTAGTTGGTTCTGTTGGTCTTCTTGTGGAGCTCCTGATACCGCCAGGTCTTTTTCTCCTTCCTCCCACTTTTCAACAAGAGGCCTTATGCATCATCCAATGTTTGACTGTTAATCTCAGCATCTATTTTGAGGTGCTGCTCTAGTACCTCAAATAGGCCAATTCTTCCAAGATTTGGTCTACAAGTTTACAAGAGTATCATCCATAGTGTCATGGGTTAGCACTCTGTCTTTGGTTAGTTCAGGCATTGGTTGGGCATTCCCTCAATCTTTGCTCTATATGCTCTATCTTTATTCCTTCACATCTTGTAGGCAGGGTAAATTTGGGGACAAAGTTTTTTGGATGGGTTGGTGTTCCCCTCCCTCTGCTAAGAGACTAGTCAGTTAATGGGTATCCTCTTAAGTCTCTATGGCCTCTACTAGTAGGAATATCTTCTTAAGTACCTCTCAAATCCCCCAGGAGCTTACCCTGATTTAGGTCTCCAGCTTATCACAGAGATACCACAACGTCGGTTTCTCTTTTCTTTATAAGCCTTTTCTCCTCTTACCCTTTCCCTCCCTGGGTCTATTCTCCACCCTATTAACACTCTGTGCCTCCTTGCCTACATTTTTTCCTCTCGTCAGCTACTACCTGTAACTCTTCCACCTCCCATTCCAATTGAGGTTTATGAACCAACCCTTGGATCCTCTGTTACTTATCGTTTTTGTGTCTGTGCCTCCTAATATGCTTATCCTATACTATAAGGCTAAAATCCACATATAAGTGAGTACATACCATGTTTGTCTTTCTGGGTCCTAGCTACCACACTCAGGATGATCTTTGCTAGTTCCACGCATTTGCCTACAAACTTCATGATTTCTTTGTTTTTAGTAGTTGAGTAGTATCCCATTGTATAAATGTGCCTCAGTTTCTTTATCCATTCTCCAGTTAGGGGTATCTAGGTTTTTTCCTGATTCTGCCTATTAGGAACAAAGTTGCTATGGACATAGTTGAACAAATGTCCTTGTTGTATGGTCGAGTTTCTTTTTGGGGGGATGAGAAGGGTATATACCCAGGAGAGGCATAGCTGGGTCTTGAGATAAAGCTATTCCCAATTTTCTGAGAAAGAGCAAAATAGATTCCCGAAGTTGTTGTAGAAGTTTACACTCCCAGCAGCAATGGAGGAGTGTTCCCTCTTTCTCTACAGCCTTGCAGAATTTTCTATCTCTTGAGATTTTGATCTTAGCAGTTCTGACTGGTGTTTAATGTAATCTCAGAGTCATTTTGATTTGCTTTTCCCTGATGACTGAGGGAGGTGAGAAATTCTCTAAGGGTTTCTCAGCCATTCAAGATTCCTATGTTGAGAACTCTCTGTTTAGTACTGTGCTCAATTTTAAAAATTGGGTTATTTTGTTTATTGATGTTTGATTTCTTGAGTATATTATATATTTTGGATATTAGCCCTCTGTCAGATGCAAGATTGACAAAGATCTTTCCTAATCTGTATACTGTCTTTTGTTTTATTAACAGTGTGCTTTATTAAGTTTTGATCTTTGAGTTTGAACTGTTAGTGGTCTGTTCAGGAATTTGTTTTCTGTACCTATGAGTTTGAGGCTCTTTCCCATTTGCTCTTCTAATAGATTTAGTGTTACTGGTATTATATTGAGGTCTTTGATCTGTTTGATTTTTTTTGAGTTTTGTGCAGAGAGGTAAATATGGATAATTGCATTTTTCTATAAGTACACATCCAGTTACACCAGCACCATTTGTTGAAGATGCTGTCTTTGTTCCATTGTATGATTTTGGTTCCTTTGTAAAAAATCAAGTGACCATAGGTTTATTTCTGGGTCTTCAATTTGATTCCATTGATCAACCACTCTATTTCTATGCCAGTACCACGCAATTTTTATTACTATTGCTCTGTAATATAGCTTGAAGTCAGGGATGGAATTACCTCCAAAAGTTTTTTTATTGTATAAGATTATTTAGCCAGTCTGGGTTTTTGCTTTTCTGTATATGATGATTAGAATTGTTCTTTCAAGGTCTGCAAAGGACTGTGTTGTTATTTTGGTGGAGATTACATTGAATCTGTAGATTGCTTTTGGTAAGATGTTCAGTTTTATTATGTTAATCCTATCACTGCATGACCACGAGACATCATTCCATCTTTTGATATCTTCTTCAAATTTTTCTTCAGAGACTTGAAGGTCTTGTCATACAGGTCTTTCGCTTAATTGGTTAGAATTATACCAAGATACTTTACATTGTTTGTGGCTATCATGAAGGGTGTAGTTTCTCAAAAATTTTTTAACCTTTTTGTTATTTGTGTATAGGAGAGTACTCATTACTTTGTATCTGGTAACATTGCTAAAGCTGTTTATCAGCTGTAGGAGTTCACTGGTGGAATATTTTGGGTTGCTTACATACATTGTCATATTATCTGCAAACAACAATATGTTGACTTTTTCCATCCTAATTTGCATTCCCTTGATCTCCATTAGCTATCTTATTGCTTTAGCTAGAATTTCAAGTATGATACTGAAAAGGTAGAGAGACAGTGGGCAGCCTTGTCTTGTCCCTGATTTTAGTGAAATTGCTTTTAGTTTCTCTCCATTTAGTTTCATGTTGGGAATCAACTGGCTGTACATAGACTTTATTAGGTTTAGTTATGGGTCTCTTATCCTTGATCCCTCCAAATCTTTTATAGTGAAAGGGTGTTGGATTTTGTCAAAGGCATTTTATACATCTAATTAGATGAGCATGTGATATTTTTTCTTTGAGTTTGTTTATGTGGTGGATTACATTCATGGATTTTCATTTTTTGAACTAGCCCGGCATCTCTGGGTGAAGCCAACTTGATCATGTTGGATGATTATTTGGTGTGTTCTTGGAGATGGTTTGTGAGTATTTTATTAGTATTTTTACAGCAATGTTTATGAATGAAATTGGTCTGAAATTCTCCTTTTGTTGCAGTCTTTGTGTGGTTTAGATACCAGTGTGACTGTGGCTTCAAAGAATGACTTTTGCAATATTCTCTCAGTTTCTATTTTGTGGAGTAGATTGAGGAGTATTGGCATTGTCTTTTCTTTGAATGTCTGGTAGAATTCGGTGCTAAAAGCATCTAAACATGTTTTTGTTATTTTTGTTGTTGTCGTTTTGGGAGACTTTTGATGACTGGTTCTATTTCCTTAAGTGTTATAGGAATTTTTAATTGTTTACCTTTATTTCACTTTGGTAAGTGAAATCTTTTCAGATAATTATCCATTTCCTTTAGATTTTTTTTTTTTCAATATTGTGGAATACAGGCTTTTAAAGTAAGACCTAATTAGTTTTATTGATTTCCTCATTGTCTGTTGTTATGGCCCCTTTTCATTTCTGATTTTTGTTAACTGGATATTCTCCCTCTGCCTTTTAGTAAGTTTTTGTAAGGGTTTTTCTATCTAGTTGATTTTCTCAAAGAATCAGCTCTTGGTTTTATTAATTCTTTGTAACATTCTCTTTGTTTCCAATTTATTGATTTCAGCCATGAGTTTCTTTATGTCCTGTCATCTACTTATTTTTGGTTTGTTTCCTCCTTTTTGTTCTAGAGCTTTCAGGTGTTCTGCTAAGTTGTTATAATGAGATCTCTTTATTTAATTTTCTTTGTTTAATTTTTCTTTATTATTATTTTTATTATAATTTATTCACTTTGTATGCCAGCTAAAGCCCCCTCATTGACTCATGTCTTCACCCATCTTCCCTCTTTCTCCCCTATGTCTCTCCCCTCGTCCATTGCTAAGGGAGCTATTCCTCCTCCACTACCCGACCCTAGCCTATCAGGAATCATTAGTACTGTCTGAATCCTCTTTCTCTGTGCCTCAGTTAGGTGACCTCACCAGGAGGAAATGATCAAATAGTCAGCCACTGAGTCCATGTCAGAGATATTCCGTTTCCCTTACTAGAGTACCCTCATGGAGACTGAGCTGCCCATGGGCTACATCTAAACAGTGGGTCTAGGTCCTTTCCAAGAATGGTACGTGGTTGATTCATCAGTCTCTGCAAGATATCCTAAGCCCAGATTTTTTGGTTCTGTTAGGTCTCATTGTATGGCTCCTGTCCCCTCCAGGTCTTTCTATCTCCCCCTTCTTCCATAAGATTTACTGCACTCTGTCAATGTGTTTATGGAAGTGTTTCGTGCAATGAACTTTCCTCTTATCATTATTTTCATTGTGTCCCACACGTTTGGATATGTTGTGCCTTCTTTTTTATTGAATACTAGGAATTCTTTAATTTCTTAATTTATTTCTTCTTTACCAAGTTATCATAGAGTAGGGAGCAGTTCAATTTCCATGAGTTTGTAGGCTTTCTGTTGTTTCTGTTGTTGAGTTCTACCTTTAATCCATGGGGGTCTGATAAGACACAGGGGTTTATTTAAGTCTTCTTACATCTGTTGAGGCTTGCTTCATGACCAGGTATAAGTTCAGTTTGGGGGAAGGTTCTATAAAGTGCTGAGAAGAAGGTAAATTCTCTTGTGTTTAGGTGGAATCTTCTGCAGATATCTGTTTAAGCCCATTTGATTCTGTTAGTTCCTCTATGTCCCCATGTAGTTTCTGTCTTGATGATCTTTCTATTGGAGAGAAGGTGTGTTGAAGTCTCCTACTGTTAATATTTGGGCTCTAATGTGTGGTTTAAGCTTTAATAATGTTTCGTTTATGAAATGAGGGTTCCGTTGCATTAGGGTCACAAATGTTCAGAATGGAGATGTAATCTTGGTGTATCCTTTGATGAGTATGAAGTGTCCTCCATATCTTTTGAATAATTTTGGTTGAATGTTTATTTCATTAGATAATACAATGGCTTCTCCAGCTTGCTTTTTGGGTCTGTTTGCTTGGATAACCTTTTGCCAGGCCTTTATTTTGAGGAAATGTCTATCTTTATTACTGAGGTGAGTTTCTTGTATGCAGCAGAAAGATAGGTCCTGTTTTCATATCCATTCTTGTAATCTGTGTCTTTTTGTTGGGAAATTGATGCCATTGATGTTGAGAAATATTAATGATTAGTTGTTGCTAGTTCCTGTTATTTTGATGTTGTTGGTGGTAGAGAGAGAGTGTGTGTGTGTGTGTATGATTTTCTTATTTTGGTTTTGCTTATGTGAAAATATTTATTACCTGAGTTTTCTTCTGTGTAGTCATTCTCCTTAGGTTAGGGTTGCCCTTCTAGTATTCTCTGTAGGGCTGAATTTGTGGATAGGTAGAGATTTATTTATTTATTTATTTATTTATTTATTTATTTATTTATATCACAGAATATCTTGTTTTATCCCTCTATAGTGGTTAAAAGATTTGCTGGCTATATTAGTCAGGGCTGACATCTGTGGTCTCTCATTGTCTGTAAGATTTCTGTTCAGGTCCTTCTGGCTTTTAGAGTTTCTGATGAGAGGTCAAGTATAATTCTGATAGGTGTGTCTTTATATGTGACTTGGCCTTTTTCTCTTGCAGCTTTTAACATTATCTCTTTGTTTTGTACATTTAGCATTTTGATTCTTATGTGGCAGGATGCTTGTCTATTCTGGTCCAATCTATTTGGTGTTCTGTAAGCTTGTATGTTTATAGGCCTGTAATTTTTTTAGGTTGGGGAAGATTTCTTCTATGATTTTGTTGAAAACAAAAGCCTTGGACCTTAGAGTCTTTTTCTTCTATTCCTAGTATTCTTAAATTTGGTCTTTATACAGTGCCCCAGATTTCTGGGATGTTCTGTCAGGAGCTTTTTAGTTTTAACCTTTTCCTTGACTGATGTATCAATTTCTTCAATTGTATCTTCTACCCCTGATATTTTCTTCCATCTCTTGTATTTTGTTAGTGATATTTGTGTCTTTAGTTCCTTTCCTCTTCCCTAATTTTTCCATCTCCAACATTGCCTAAGATTGTTTTCTTTATTGCTTCGGTTTCTCTTTTTAGGTCTTGAACAGTTTTATTCATTTCCTTTTCCTACTTGTGTTTTCCTGTATTTCTTTAATTTCTTTTAGAGATTTTTTTCAGTTATTTTACCTGTGCTACTTTGAGAGTTTTATTTTCTTCATTTCAGGCCTCTCTGTTTTCATCACCTCAGCATTATAATCTTATTATTTTGTTTCCGGTGTGATAGTATCTCCAGAGCTTGCTGTGGTCGGACTACTGGTTTTTGGTGGTGCCATATGGCCCAGAATTTTGTTGTTTTTGTTCTTAACCTCGCCTCTAGCCATCTAGTTGATTCTGGCATTAACTGATCTGGTGTTTCCTCCGTTGGGTTCACTGTGTGTGTCCTGGGTAGGCCAAGCAGATGGTGATCAGTTGCAAAGATCACCGAACTTGAGAGCTTAGCAAGAACCACACAGGCCTCCATGGAATGAGAGACAATGTGGCTAGGTTCCCGTGCTCTGCTCACTTCCACTGGGCTCTGTGTCTGTGACCCAAGTGTGCCAGGCCAATGGAGAGCAGGGAGAGAGCAAGCCGAAAGCTGGTCTCCTACCACACAGCCCTCCTCAGAATGGGGGACAATGGGTCCCTCCACAGGATGGGGTGTTACGGCCCACCTCACTTCCTACAAACTACTCTTAAGGGTAAGTCCCATGGCCAATGGTAGATGCACAAAATAATCATGGGAGAGTGTTTGTTTCATAATGTTTTGTTGGGGCATATTAAAAAAAAAAACCTACAAATCCTTTGTGTATACATTTTGGCTTCCAAGATACATAAAGCATTCACAAATCAAGGAAGCAAGCAAGCAAAACAAACAAATAAAAACACGAAAACCAAAACACAAACAAACCCAAAAAAACCATTCCAAAAATGGCCATGGGGTTTTAAAAATTCTTAAAAGAAGACATAAAAATGGCTAAGCAAGTTTCTTAGAGGTGGGGTGGGTGGTCCAAGATGGCACGGGACCAGCGTCCTCCATATCTGAGGGTCACAGGATCTGAAACTCTGAAATTCATGAGTGGAGGGACAGCTGAAGCCAGAGTGACCACACTGAGGCTTACTGGGCAAGAAGGGACAACCCTCAAGCTGGGAAAGTTTCAATCTAGGTCACCCATGGAAGTCACCTGTGGAGAAGAGTGGCAAATATTCAACCACCCTGCAATTCCCCTTACACCGAGCATGGGTCACCCTGCTTGGCAGGGGCTGCAGCAGTGGCCTCTGCTCCAAGCACAGGCCTCCCCATTCACCTGAGACCTCAGTGGTTATCCCAAACAAAAGCTTCACACTTTGTGACTGAAATAGCTCAAAAGGGCCTGCCAGAGCTACAGCTCATGTAGGGTGACTGCTTGCCCAATCAGGAGCCTCCATCCTCTGTGACTGAGACTGCAGAGGTAGCTACCCCAAGTACAGGCCTCCCTGCCTGGTGGCAAAACCGTGGATACCACTGAGCTGATGGTTCTCCTACACTCTCATTTGCCCCCACAGGTCCAAATCTGAGAGTAGAAAGCAGAGGGAACACCTGTGCTTTAGGCCTGCAAGGCAGAGTGAAGGGCATCTTATAAAGAAGGGGGGAGACAGAAAGACCTGAAGGGGACAGGAGCTCCACAAGGAGAACAACAGAACCAAAAAAATCTGGACACAGGGGTGTTTTCTGAGACTGATATTCCAACCAAGGATCATTCATGGAGATAACCTAGAACCCCTGCACAGATGTAGCCCAGAGCAGCTCAGTGTCCAAGTGGGTCCCTTTGTAATGGGAACAGTGTCTGACACGAACTCAGTGGCCTGCTCTTTGATCTGCTCTTTGATCACCTTCCCCCTCAGATGGGTGCAGCCTTACCAGGCCAAAGCAAGACAATGCACCCACAAGTGATGTGACCTGATAGGATAAGATGGAGGGGGAGGAGGACCTCCCCTATCAATGGACTAGGGTAGTGGCATGGATGGAGAAAAGGGAGGGAATGAGGGATCGTGAGGAGAAGAGGGAAGGAGCTACAACTCTGATAGAAAGTAAATATGTTGTAATTATTAAAAATAAGAATAAAATATTTATAAAAGAGTTTTTTATGGGTATGAATATTTTAGAGCCATCATTTGCATGCATTGTCTACATAAAATTTTCAATGTAAAAAGAAATTTTTAGTTTTGATAAGAATTTTAAGTTACCACAGTATGTACATATTTATTTAAACGAACTGGGCCACATTGTAAGTGAATTAGAAGTAATTCCATCTGGGCAATAGAACTCAGTCAAATCATTATCTTTATTACTTATAATAAGATAGTACATAAAGACTCATTCTAAAAGTCATCTTTCTAACAGCTGAAAAGAGTTCATGAAAAGTAATGTTTATGAAAGTTAAGTCTTGGTAATTAGGAAAGAAATAATTCAAGATTAAGGCAGCAACTTCATTGCCTTTATTTCAATCTTTTCCCAAATCCACATTTCAGAGGTACAACAAGGACATGGGCTCAATTATGTTCGTAGCTGCTTTATTCGTAATAGCCAGAACCTGGAAACATCCCAGATGTCCCTCAGTTGAGGAATGGATACAGAAATT
>CM053755.1:51216085-51238180 GCA_028658305.1 Pachyuromys duprasi | reverse complement strand
GTGTAATTGATTTTGATAGATTGGAGTTTTCTTTCTAGTATCTTCTGTAATGCTGGGTTCTGTGTTTATATTGTTTTAGTTTTGTCGTGGAATATCTTGTTTTCTCCATCTATGTTGAGTGAAAGCTTTGTGGAGTATAGTAAGTAGTCTGGGTTGGCATCTGTAATCTCTGAGAGTCTGCATAGCATGTATTCACGTTTTGGAGAAATGTATTGATTTCTTCAATTGTGTGCTCAGTGCCTGGGATTCTTTCCTCCATATCATGAATTCTGCTTGTGATGCTTACTTCTGTGGCTTCCCATCACTTTGCTAGGTTTTCCTTATCCAAGAGTTTCTCAGTGTGTATTTTCTTTATTGATTCTAATTCTGTTTTCATATCTTGCACCATTTCCTTCATCTGTTTGTATTTGGATTCCTGTCTGTCCATGATGGCCTCTATTTTATTGTGCCTCTATTTGTTTGTCTGTATTTGCCTGTATTTCTTTGAGAACTTTGCTAATTTCCTCCTTATGTGCCTTTAATAACTGGATAGGCATAGACTTGAGATCATTTTCCTGTGTTTCTGGGGAAGTAAAATGTCCATTGATTTTTGGTATTGCTGGTGAAGCCATGATGTCCTGATTTTTGCGGGATGTGTCCTTATGCCGACCTCTAGTCATCTGCTTACCTGTAATCTTCACTGTTTGTTCCTGATGTCTGTACTTTACACTGGGTCCATCTGCCTCTGCTGTCTGAAGTATTCTTCAGGAAGATGAGAGAGGACTACCAATTCAAGAGTGGATGCTGGTATTCCAGCTGGACTAAGAGAGGAAGTCAAAGGTGCATGTGTGTAAGCGGAGGAGTATGCATGGAAGTGTGTCTTGAAGGACAAGATGCTAGTGTGTGTAGATGCCTGGAAGGGTAGAATGTAAGCACAGGTGGGGGTGCTGATGCATATCCAGAAAGCACAGGAGGACCATGGTTCTCTACTCTCAGATTTGGGCCAGCAGCGGTAAATGAAAGTGCAGGAGCTCCACGGGTGTTGTCAGCCGTTTGGCCATTAAAGCGGAGAAGCCAGTATATGGGGCAGCCAAATTCTGCCACCAGGGTACGGGAAAGTGCAGGGGAACCAAAAGCTCACCGCTCTCAGACTCCAGAAATGTTCACGGGTGATCTGGATCCAATCTGGCCCAGCTCTCAGGTTGCACCCTCAAGCCCAGGAAAGCCTCAAAGTCAAAGTTCTGGCTTCAGCTGCCCCTCCACTCACCAGTTTCATAGTTTCTGATCCTCTGCCACTCAGATATGTGCATAGTGGTTGCCGTCATCTTGAAGCCCCCGACATCATCCAAATTTTAAGATACAATTATTTATTCAATAAAATATAAAGTAGTAATCTGATATAATTTGAATATTTTATAGAGAAAACTGTAAAACATTAATTATAAACAATAACAATAGTTTCATTTTGCCATTGCTTATAAACATTAATAGTAATCTTTACAAAAAATTAAATGACTGTATAATACAGATTTTTGCAAATAAAATCTGAGTAAATTATAATGTAAGAGCTTTCGTAAATTGATGGCATAAACATTGGCTAAGATGGTAATAACTAGTAAACTGAACATGCATAGAACACAAGCCCCAAGAATACCATAAACAGTCTTATATATAGATGCCTTTAGTTGTTGTTATGATTAGAATTTTTGTTAACTGGACATAAGCTTCAGATATCTGAGGTGAAGGAATCATAACTGAGGAAATGTTTTCAGCAGATGTGCCTGTGGATAAACCCGTGGTATATTTTCTTTTCTATTTTATTTTATTTTATTTTATTTTATTTTAATCAAAGGTCATTCACTTGTATCCCAGACTTAGCCCCCTCTCTCTTTCCCTCCCAATACCACGCTCCCTCCCTCACCTCCTCCTTACCCTCTTCCAAGTCCACTGATAAGGGAGGTCCTCCTCCCCTTCCATCTGACCCTAGCCTATCAGGTATATTCAGGACTGGCTGCAATGTCCTCTTTTGTGGCCTAGCAAGGCTGCTCCTCCCTCAGGGGAGGGGAGGAGATCAATGAGCCAGTCACTGAGTTCATATCAGAAATAATCCTTGTCCCCAACTAGGGAACCCACTTGGTTACTGAGCTACCATGAGCTACATCCAAGCAGGGGTTTTAGGTTATAACCATGAATAGTCTTTGGTTGGAGAAACAGTCTCATAGAAGAATCCTGTGTCCTGATATATTTGGTCCTAGTGGAGCTCCTGTCCCCACTAGGTCATACTAACTCCCCCTTCTTTCATATGATTCCCTGCACAATGCCAAAGTTTTGGTTATTAGTTTCAGCATCTGCTTTGATGCACTGCTAAGTAGAGTCTTTCAGATGCCCTCTGGGGTAGGCTCATGTCCTGTCACTTTTTTTCTCCTACTTCCAATGTCCATCCCATTTGTCTTTCTAGGTAAGGACTGATCATCTTTTTTTTTAATTTTATTTTTATATTAATCACAGGTTATGTACTTTATATTCCAGCCATAGCACCCTTCCTCAATCCCTCTCAATCCCCCTATCTTTCCCTCATCTCCTCCCTGCCCCTTTCTAAGTCCACTGATAGGGGAGGACCTCCTCACCTTCCATCTGTGACCCTAGCTTATCAGGTCTTATCAGGACTGGCTGCAATGTCCTCTTCTGGGGTAAGGCAAGGCTGCTCCTCCCTCAGAGGGGTTGGGGAAGGAGGGTCGAAGAGCCAGCCATTGAGTTCATTACAGAAATAGTCCCTGTTCCCCTTACTAGGGTACCCACTTGGATGCTGAGCTACCATGGGCTATATCCGAGCAGGGATTCTAGGTTATATCCATACATGGTCCTTGGTTGGAGAATCAGTCTCACAAAAGACCCCTGTGACCTGATCTATTTGGTCTTTGTGGAGCTCATGTTCTCGCCAAGTCTTACTAATTCCCCCTTCTTTCATATGATTTCCTGTACTCTGCCAAAGGATTGGTTGTGAGTCTTAATATCTGCTTTGATACATTGCTAGGTAGAGTCATTCAGAGGCCCTCCGTGGTAGGCTCCTTTCCTGTTTCTTGTTTTCTCCTACAATAAATGTCCATCCCATTTGTCTGTCTAAGGGTGGATTGTTCATCTTACCCCAGGTTCTATTTCTTGTTTATCTTTTTTAGGTGTATAGTTTTACTATGTTTACCCTATCTTATAGGTCTATATAAGTGAGTATATACCATGTGTTTCTTTCTGCTTTAGGGATCCCTCACACAGGATGATCTTTTCCAGGTCCCACCATTTGCCTCCAAACTTCATGATTTCCTAATTTTTAATTGCTGAATAGTATTCCATTGTGTAAAACTACCATAATTTCTGTATCCATTCCTCAACTGAGGGGCATCTAGGTTGTTTCCAGGTTCTGGCTATTACAAATAAAGCTGCTGCAAACATGGCTGAGCAAATGTCCATGTTGTGTACTTGAGCATATTTTTGGATATACGCCTACAAGTGGTATAGCTGGATCTTAAGGAAGGACTATTCCTAACTGTCTGAGAAAGCACCAGATTGATTTCCAAGTTTACATTCTCACCAGCAATGGAGGAGGGTTCCCCTTTCTCCACATCCTCTCCAGCATGTGTTGTCACTTGAGTTCGTGATCTTAGCCATTCTGATGGGTGTAAGGTGAAATTTCAGGGTCATTTTGATTTGCATTTTCCTGATGACTAAGGATGTTGAACATTTTTTAAGTGTTTCTCTGCCATTCTATATTCCTCTACAGAGAATTCTCTGTTTAGCTCCATATCCCTTTTTTAAAAATTGGATTGCTTCATTTGTTGCTTTTTTACTTCTTTAGTTCTTTATATATTCTGGATATCAGCCCTCTGGTATCCAGTGTAGGGCTGATGAAGATCCTTTCCCAGTCTAAGCTGTCTTTCTGAGACTGGGTCTTTTCTGAGACTGATTCTCCAACCAAGGACCATTCATGGTTATAACCTAGAACCTCTGCTCAGATGTAGCACATGGCAGCTCAGTATCCAAGTGGGTTTCCTAGTAAGGGGAACAGGGACTGCCTCTGACATGAACTCAGTGGCTGGTTCTTTGACTTCCCCACCCCTCAAGGGAGGAACAGCCCTGCTAGGCCACAGAAGAGGACATTGCTGCCAGTCCTGAAGAGACCTGATAAGCTAAGGTCAGATGGAAGGGAAGGAGGACCTCCCCTATCAGTGGACATAGAGAGAACCAGGGAGGAGATGAGGGAGGGAATTTGGGATTGGGAGGGAAAGAGGTAGGGGGCTACAGCTGTGATACAAAGTAAATAAACTGTAACTAATATAAAAACAATATAAAAAAGAGGCTTACTAACTTCAGTTCACTCTTTCTGCTTTCTATTTGCAGTATGTCTATCTTCAGCTTATTCTATTGTCATCATTAGATACCATAAACGTTTGGATCAAGTCCCAAATAAACCTTTTCTTTTATTAGTTGCCTTAGCAATGGTAACATTAGTGTTTCACCACAGCAATAAAAATAGTAACAAATACAGAAGTAATGAGTAAATTAATGTTCTGCAACCTTTAAACATCTGAAAATTGCCTTCCTGGTATTAATGAATTGTTGGAAATTATCAATTTTCTGTTATTCATTTATGTTTAAAATAGATTGATAGGTAGGTAGACAGACAGACAGACAGACAGACAGACAGATAGATAGATAGATAGGTTGATAGGTTGATTCTTTTGAATTTTTCCCCTTAAGGATGTATGTATACCATGTGTTTAGTTCCTGTAGAGAGCACACTAGGAGGTTGGAACCCCATGGAAGTGGAGTTATGGATGGTTGTGAGCCACTGTATTAATTTAGGTAATCTAGGTATTAGAGACCAAACACAGGCCTTTTGTAACAACAACATGTAGAAAGTGTTCTTAACTACTGAGACACCCCTACCCCTTTTCATTTGTTTTTAAAGATATATTTAAATATATAAGCAAATGTAAATGTTTTCAACTTTTCATTGAATCTTGAGCTTTCATTATGGCTAAGAAATAATGTTTCTAGATATGGTTAACATGATTACATTTTCAAATAAATATATTGAATATATCCATGAATTCAATCAACTGTGTACTCAAATGTTTAAAAAATAAATTATGTATGTATTGAATTTTTATATTTCTTTTTCATTCCATAAACAATCTAATATAAAAATTAATAATATTGCATTCATAATGTATTATATATCATACATAATATAAGGATATATTTAAAGTGGGATGCAGATATTTCATATTAAATACTGTGTCGTTTCACATGAAGGTATTGAGTATCTTGAACATTTTGTTATCATATTAAAAGAGGGACCTGAAACCAATACTCACAACTATTTAAGAAGAATATCATTACAGTCTGTGCAGTATGGATTTCGTGTTCCTCTCCATTCATAATTTGATGTTGTAACTTGTAATATGGCTCTATTTGAATATCACATTCTTCTTGTTGTCTTGAGACAGGGCTTTTGTGTCCTTCAGTTCCCTCTATTACCAGGCTAGCCTCACACTCAGAGATCTGCATGGCTCTGCCTTTTGAGTGCTGAGATTAAATCCATGAACCACCATGCCCTGCTGTTAACATTACATTCTTATGGAATAACTAAGGTAATTAAGTCATAAGGGTAAGGCACTCACCTTAGGGATTAACTTCCATTTATGAAAAGAAGTAAATACAAGAAATATATTTCATTTTCTATGTATACTCTTAGGGAAAGCTATGTGACCATGCTTTCAAAAGGTGGTGGTCTACAAAGGCACTTTTTCCCATATCATTGTATCTTGTATGTTTCATGTAATGTGTGAAACTTAGCAAATATTTAGCAAAAGTATTTTCCTTTAATAATTAAACTAATGATGTAATATATTTTAAAACCCAGTGATATCATGCAAGGTAAATAAGAATAGAAAAGCAAGAACAATAATATTTTGGTAGTACTTTGAGTGTGATGGTTTTAGGAATAAATAGAGCCACTGTATTGAAAAATAAGAATTGTAAGTGGATTTTAAAATCAGCAACCACACTGACTGACTATGTGGCTTAATTTAACAAAAATGAGCTACTAGTTGTATATATAATGATCATGCTGAATTATTTTGTCATTATTTATGTAAATATTAGTCTACAAATAATTTATTTTATTGTTACAGCTTAAATATTAATTTCCCAAAGGTTCTCATTCACTTTTAACCTCTGAAGATTGAATAGTTTGTGTGTGTGTGTGTAGATTTTTCTAAGAATTTACTAACAAATGTTCAAATTTCTTCCCAGAAAAGCCTGCATTTATAAGTTGTGTTTATTTTATTCACATTTGTAAGTCCTTGGCAAGCCATGTTATTTGTAAAATAATTACAGTTGTTAAGTGAAGTCATAATTTTGACTCATAAGTATCTTGCAAAGACAAACAACTGATGTAAAGTGTGTACTTAATGAGTTAAGAGAAACCATTCTTCTAACATCTGAAGAAGTCTCATGAAAATTCATCACTACATTATCACTGGGCAGTATGGTGAACAGAAGAAAGCTAGCTATTAATCACTCTCAAGGCTTTGGAAACATTCTATGTATCCCCTAGTTCCATTTTAATAAATTCCAATATGGAAATTGAACATGGAATAAAAGGAAATCACAATGATTTCCTACACTTTCAATATTTAAACCATCAATATTATGAATAAAAGAGATGATTTCTTTTAATTTGGGGAAGAAACAAAATACTTATTTTTCCAAAATATATTTTACATTATATTATTTAGTAAATTCAATAAGAACAGCATAATTTTTAAGACTGTAATTTAGTGTGAGGTGTTTAGCTTTAGAGATAAAGTTAAAAGTTAAATGTTATAATTTCCCTCAGGGTCCACTATTGTAGAGGAATGTTAATCCTGCAGCATGGCTGCTCTGGCAAGGGATCACATTCTAAGATGTTCTAGGTCTATAAGATCCAGCTGGAATGCAGGCACACCCTGAATTACAGTTTAAAATAGCTGGAATATACATACATCCTTAGTATATACCATTAATTCCAATAAATGAATTAGTCACATGGGAGCCAATAAATATATTCAGAAATAAGTTAAATAGATTGGTAATAATCTGAAGAAAATAATCTTTTGAACTCTCTCTCATTATTCTCTCCTTTAGGGTAGAGGTTCTCAGATGTCCCCATACTTGGCAATTGCAATGCTCATACTGTAGGAAAAGTGTGTGGAATTAAGCTCTCAAAAATTGATTTAAAATCAATAATTGGCAAAGTTTACATAAACCCAATACATACCTGCAACTTAGATCCATGCCTTTTTAAAACAGTAATGATATTACTAATTCTTTGAGAATTTCATACAACATATTTTGACTATATTCATTCCCCTCATCATATCCATGGTTGTTGGTCCTGAATTTTATCTTACTAATTAATTTTAAAGACTATCCTAGGAAATCTATAAATGGTTGATATATGGGTCTAGACCACTGGTTCTCAGTCTGTGGGTCATAACCCCATTTTGGTGTTAATGGACTCTTTCACAATGATAACCTATGAACATCTAAAAACACAGCTATTTATAATAAAATTCATAAGGACAGCAAAATTACAGTTATAAAGTAGCAATGAAAGTAATTTTATGGTTGGGGTCACCACAACATAAAGAACTGGTCACAGAATTAAGAAGGTTAAGAAACTGTTGTCTAGACTTTGCTATCCCAGACCCAATTATCAGGGTTGTCCTTAGTGCTGCAGGAGAACACCCCTCTCCCTTGTCTGCACTTATTGATCTCACAGACCATCAACCCCTCACCTTCTCTTATCCCCTATTTTTATATCCCAGCCCCAAAATGGTTCAGACCTGTTCAAACACAGACCACACTTCCCAGAGAACCAGGTAGGCTGCATTTGGACATTCTTTACTCTCATGCCCCAGAGTCTCAGTTCTCAGTGCAACCTGCAGTCTGAAACAAATTAAGAGCCAAACTTTGGGCAGAGTGCAAGGAATCTTATGAAAGAAGGGGGAGATAGTAGCACCTGGAGGGGACAGGAGCTCCAGAGAGGAACAGAGGTCTTTTCTGAGACTGATACTCTAGCCAAGGACCATGCATAGAGATAACTTAGAACCCCTGCACAGAAGTAGTTTATGGCAGCTCAGTGTCAAAGTAGGCCCCTTAGTAATGGGAACAGGGACTGTCTCTGACATGAAATCATGCACTGGCTCTTTGATCACTTCCACCTGATGGGGGAGCAGCTTTACCAGGCCACAAAGGAAGACAATGCAGCCATTCCTGATGAAACCTTATATGTTAAGGTCAAATTGAAGGGAAGGAGGACCTTCCCTATCAGTGGACCTGGGGAGGGACAGAGAAGGAGATGGGGGGGGGGATTGTGAGGGGATGAGAGAGAGGCCTTTAACAGGGATACAAAGTGAATAAACTATAATTATTAAAAAATAAATAAAAATATAAAAAATAAAAAAACAAACAACAACAACAAAAACACAACAGCTGTGCCCTTTCCTTCCCCCAACCCATGCTTTCTCTGTATCACAAAGACCATCCACTCCTGATCTGCGTTTTGCTGTTCCTCAACTCCCAACTGAAGCAGATATCCCCTGTTCAACCACAGGTCATGCCTGCTAGAAGACTAGGTAAGATGCCAGGAACCTTTTCCATTCCTTCAGACCCAATCCTCACTAGAACCCCTAGTACTTCAATAGGTGTTCTACCCTGGCCTTCTCCCATCCCCCAACAGTAGGAAGCATCTTCTGTGAACACAGGAAGACAGGCAACACAAAGTCATCACCCTTTCTGAAAATCCAGAGAGGAAGCATAAAGAAAGAAACAAACACCTACCCAGCAAAGAAAAACCTAGAAAGCAGCACCAACAGTTCTATAATCATCCCAAACTCAGATACCTAGACTCCAGAATAAGGACACAATTAATAATAGTCAGAGCAGTATGTCTCCACCATAGACCATCTTTCCTACAACAGCCAGCATTTAACATTCCAACAGAGCTAAAGCATAGCATAAATGACCTTAAAACCAGCTACCTATATGAAGATGTCAGAAGTCCTTAAAGTGGAAATGAATAAATCCCATGAAGAAATATAGGAAAACATAAACAAACGATGGGAGGAAATGAATAAATCCCTTTAAAAAATAAAACAGGAAAACACAAATAATTTGAGGAAAGCCAAGAAAAATCCTGACATTTGAAGGAAATGAATGAAACCATTCAAGACCTGAAAATGAAAACAAAAGCAATAAAGAGAGCAAAAACTGGGGAAATCCTGGAAGTCAAACTTTTAGGAATGTGAACAGAAACTTCAGAGGCAAACTTCACTAACAGAATACAAGAGACAGAAAAGAGAATCTTGGACATTCACCACTGCCTCGATTTCTTCTATTATATCATCAAAGAAAATGTTAAATCTAAAACATTCCTGACAAGGAAATCTGAGTTACAATGAAAAGACCAAACCTAAGTATTTTACAAGTAGGAGGAGTTGAATCTCAGCTCAAAGGCCCAGAAAATATTTTTAGCAATTCATGGAGGAAAATTTCTTAACCTAAAGAAGGAGATACCTATAAAAGTTTACAAAAAACAAAAATAAAACAAGCAGCAGGTTACCAATGTCTAGAAAGTCCTTTTGTCACATGATAATCAAAACATTTAGCATATAGATAAAAGGAAGTACATTAAAAATGCACGATAAAAAGTCCAAACTACATATGAAAGCAGACCTATTAGAATTACACAAGACCTTTCAATGGAGAAGCCTAGAACTCACAAACATGTTAGGCTGGCTTGTGAGTCTCAGGGATGTATCTGCCTCTGCTTTACCAGCAGTAGAATGGCAAGCAATCATCTTTTCCAATTTGAAAATAATTCAAGTTGACTTGGAGAGAGGAGTGGGAAGAGATAAAGGAAGGAGAGTGGGATTGGGAGGGAATGATGGAGGCAGCTACAGTTGGTATACAAAGTGAATAAACTGTAATTAATATAAAAAATAAAAATTTAAAAAAGAAAATAATTCAGCTCCTGTGGTAACTGGCAAGTACTTTTCCAGCTAAGATCTATTCTTCAGGTCTGTCTCTAAGTTCTTACTATAGCCATAGTAAAAACTGCTGTGTAAATTTACTTAGGAGACACATTCAGTGGTTAGTACTGCTATTGAAAGTTCTTCTATTGAAGTCTGTTCTTAATGAAAAGTACCAGGATTTTATTGCTCATCTGATGAATTTATAAAGCTGAATTTATAAATCTATAAAGCTATAAAGGTTAGACACTAAGTTATCATAAATTATTTCAAAGAAGGGTGTTGGTGGCCCACATTTGTAATTCCCGTTACACAGAAGGCAGAGTCAGGATGATTAGAAGTTGAGACCAGCCTTAGAGACTTAGTAAAAAACCAAAATAAAAGCAAAAAAATAAGCCTAAGACAACAGTACTTCTGGGAATAAAAATAAAAGCATGGCTTTATCACTCATGTTCAAAAGTGCCATACACAGACAAAATAGAATTTTATTCAATGCCAAACAAAAATAAAAATTTAAATTTTAGGAAAATTATTGAGTTTAAATTATTAAAAGTGAAGTAGCTCAGGCTCAAAGAATACAGTAGGATGTCTCTCATATGCTGACCTTAGCTTTATATTTTTATAGATGTGTGTGCGTGTGTGTGTGTGTGTGTGTGTGTGTGTGTGTGTGTATGTTTGTGTACTTGTGTAAGTTTGGGTATAAGTGATGAAAATATACTGTGGATCACTACAGGGGGAACAGTTTTTGAGGAAGGAGAATGATAGTAACAACTCATGCAGCATCAAAACAAAAATAGAAATGCTAGGATAAAAAGGATAAAGGCAGGGTTGTGTCCTAGAGATGAGAGAAGAAAGGCTGGGAAGGATCCAAACAAAATTATGAATTAGGATGGCATAGTAAAACTCTTTTACTTTGTCTGTTGATTTTAAAAAGAAACAAAACAAGGGTAAAAGTAGTAGTAGTAATAGAGGACAAGGAAGAAGGAGGAGGGTGTTCTTCCAACAGTAATATGTGAGCTTGCGTACACACACACAGAGAAAAAAAAATCAAAGACCCAACAAACAAACAAAAACAATAAATGACTATATTATACTTTCCAATGGCAAACCCTTAAGATGGATCATGTTAATCTAACTAAATATACAAAATATTAAAGCAAGAAAAAACAATTGCTAAATCATAGAACTTGAAAAATTAGATTTCAAGCAACTAGAAATATTTCACTATTTCAATGGAAAACAAAAACAAAAACAAAAACAGAATCTTCGTTTCCGTATGTGATATTGGGTCAATGACAATTCTGGTCTAAAGGAGTTTCTTTATATACATGGAACTTGGACTTTTTAGGTTGCAGCTTTTAATCTTTTTTTTCTATATGTTCAATGTTTTGATTATTATGTGACAAAGGCACTATCTGGGAATAAAACAAAATAAGTAGCTTCTCCTGTCTCTATTCCAGTTGGCTAGTCCCCATGTAATGTGAACTATCATGAAGAATAGTGTTAATTGTATAGAGGAAGAAACTATGATTACTCAATTTCTGGTTCCAAAGTCTCCATAGAATGTTTGTTTCTAGACTCATGTTTTGAATTTTTGAGTTTTTTTTCCTAGTCAAGACTTCAGATGGCAATGGCACAAACAAAATATCCTGTCTGCAACATTATGAGAGAATAAGACAAAGAGTTGCTGATTTTAAAATATTATTTATTTTTCATTAATTACAGTTTATCATTTTGTATCCCAACTGTAACCCCCACATTTTTCCCCTATCAATCCCATCCTCCCTTCCTCCCTCTCCTCCACCTATGCTCATGCTCAGGTCCACTGATAGGACTTCTCTTCCATCTGATCCTAGCCTGTCAGGTCTCATCAGGAGTGCCTGCATTATCTTCCTCTGTAGCCTGGTAAGGCTGCATCTCACTCAGGGGGAGGTGGTCAAAAGTCAGGACACTGAGTTCATGTCAGAGACAGTTCCTGTTCCCAACACTAAAGAACCCACTTGGACACTGTACTGCCATGTGCTACATCTGTACAGGGGTTCTAGGTTATCTCCATGCATGGTCCTTGATAGGAGTATCAGTCCCAAAAAAGACCCCTGTGACAGATTTTTTTTTCTATCCTTGTGGAGCTTCTGTCCCCTTCAGGTATTTCTATCTCCCCCTTCTTTCAAAAGATTTCCTGCACTCTGCAGAAAGCTTGGCTATGAGTCTCAACCTCTGTTTTGATAACCTGTAGGATAGAGTCTTTCAGTCCCTCTGTGGTAAGCTCCTGAACTGTTCCCTGTTTACTTCCTCTTCTGATGCCCATTGCATTTGCCTTTTTGAGTGAGGATTGATCATCTTGCCCAGGCATATCGTTCTTGGTTAGCTTCTTTAGGTGTACAGATTTTAGTATGATTATCCATATTATACATCTGATATCCATGTATGTGAGTATATACCATATGTGTCTTTCTGCTTCTTGGATACCTCACTCAGGATGATCTTTTCCAGGTCCCACCATTTGCATGCAAATTTCATCATTTCCTTGTTTTTAATTGCTGAGTAGGATTCAATTGTGTAAATGTACCACAATTTCTGCATCCATTCCTGAAATGAGGGACATCTGGGTAGATTCCAACTTCTGGCCACTACAAATAAACCTGCTAAGAACATGTTTGAGCAAATGTCCTTGTTGTATACTTGAGCATATTTTGGGTATATGCCTATTAGGGGTATACCTGGATCTTGAGGAAGCACGATTTCTAATTGTCTAAGAAAGCACCAAATTGATTTCCAGAGTGGTTGTACAAATTTGCATTCCCACCAGCAATGGAGAAGGGTTCCTCTTTCTCCACAATCTCTCCAGCATGTGTTGTCACTTGAGGTTTTAATCTTAGCCTTTCTAATGGGTGTAAAGTGAAATCTCAGGGTCATTTTGTTTTTGTTTCCCTGGTTACTAAGGATGTTGAGCATTTCTTTAAGTGTTTCTCTGCCATTTGATGTTCCTCTATTAAGAGTTCTCTGTTTAGCTCTGTACTCCATTTTTTAATTGAGTTACTTGATTTGTTGTTTAACTTCTTGAGTTCTTTATATATTTTGGATATTAGCCTTCTCTTAGATATAGGGTTGGTGAAGCTCTACTATAGAACAATAGTAGTAAAAACTGCATGGTACTGGCATAGAAACTGGCTGGTGGATCAATGGGATCAAATGGAAAATCCAGAAATAAACCCACAAACTTATGGACACCTGATTTTCGACAAACATGCTAAAATCATACAATGGAAAAAATAGCATCTTCAAAAAAATGGTGCTGCTCTAACTGGATATCTATATGTAGAAAAATGCCAATAGATCCATACTTATCACCCTGCACAAAACTAAAGTCTAAGTGGGTAAAAGACCTCAATATTAAACCAGACACACTAAACCGGTTGGAAGAAAAAGTAGGGAAGAGCCTTGAACTCATTGGCACAGGAGATATTCTGAACAGAACACCAACAGCACAGGCTCTAAGATCAACAATCAATAAATGAGACCTCATGAAACTGAAAAACTCCTGTAAAGCAAAGGGCACTGTTGTCAGAACAAAACAACAGCCTACAGATTGGCAAAGTATCTTCACCAAGAATTGCTGATTTTTTAACCATTGACATCATCCTAGAAAATATAATGAATATTACTTTTTGAGTGCATTAAAATTTAGAATATTCTATTCATTAGGAACAGACGCAGACTTCGACAGATGGCAGTGGCATGGTTTCAAGGCAAACTCCTCTCCAATGCATGCCAAAGTCAGTTTAGAACTGAGAAATAAGAAGCCAGAAAGGTCATGAGGAATATAGCCATTGATCTTGTTATGGACTCATTTTGGGAAACCTTTCCATTCATGTCAATTTATATGATTCTTTCCATAGTTCTTTTAAATCTGATTTACATATTACCTTCTTTGGGGAGATTTTCTTTCATCACACTAATTAAAACATCATTTAAAAGGGGGCATGAGGTAAAAAGAACAGGAGCTCCACAAGGAGAGCAACAGAACCAAAACATCTGGGTACAGGGGTCTTTTCTGGGACTGATACTCCAACCAAGGACTATTAATGGATATAACCTAAAACCCCTGCTCAGATGTAGCCCACGGCAGCTCAGTATCCAAGTGGTTTCCCTAGTAAGAAGAATAGTGACTGTCTCTGACATGAATTCAGGGGTGAGCTCTTTGACCACACCCCCCCCACCAAGGAGGGAACAGTCTTGCCAGGGCACAGAGGAGGACAATGCAGCCAGTCCTGGATGAGACCTGATAAGCTAGGTTCAGAAGGAAGGGGAGGAGGGCCTCTCCTATCAGTGGACTTGGAGAGGGGAATGGGAGAAGATGAAAGAGGGTGGATTTGGGAGGTAATGAGGGAAGGAGTTACAGCTGGGACACAAAGTGAATAAACAGTAATTAATACAAAATGAAAAAAAAACTCCCTTTCTGTTTTTCTTTTCCTTTTTTTTGTTAATATTAAGTTTTGGAAACTGTATATTTTTTTTTACTGTGATTAAATAGTATTTATTATATAGTCTCTGAAATAAAATTGTGAACAAGAAACAAAGCTGTAACTCTGAGAAATATAAGGCTTTTAGCATAAAATTCATACTAAAATGTGTTAAAGCAGTCTGTAGTTGTTTCACCATGAAATGCAGACCAACAATGTCACTTGCTCCTGGTCATAGTTACACATCTCCTGCTTCATTTACACATACTATCTTGCAACTTTTAGGGTAAAGACTTCAAAGCTTTAACATTTGGTCAACACCTGACTTTTTTTTTCTCATTCTATATCCATCTACTGACAAATATATTTTCAGATCAAAATCCAAACTGTACTGAGTATTTATTTACATATTGATCAATATTTTTAAAGATTCTTTTAATTCTTGGCATTATGGCAGGTCTAATATAATTAAATTCTTGTGGCCATGCTTTTTCAATGATATAAAAATAAATTCATTGGGTATAGCATGTGCATGTTACAAAGTATTTTAACTCATTTAAGAGAAAAGCTGAGCAATAAACAGAAAATTAATTCTCATTTATGTAAGATTGAACATTATTTCTAGCATAGCCTTGAAGTTTGTATGCATTATCCAGGTCATTTTCATACCACCTGATTGTTAATAGAGATTGCATGTGCCTCTGCCTACTTGTTCTTGTCTTTCATTTTTCTAAGGAAACTTTTTACACCATATGTATGTGTATACATACATACACACATACATATGGTGACATACACACATACATATGGTGATGCCTTCAAAAATAGTATATTATATATCATAATATGATCATTTTTATTTACTTTCAAAACCATATTTATTATAGTATAAATAATCATTTGTGAGTATGAATGACAAAACACAGTCTGTGGATCATATTACATCAAAAATGCTAAGGACAGAGTGTGAGAATATTTGTTGAAGGTTCTTGAAATATTTGCTATGAAACAGAAAATGTTCTGCTTACCCAAACATCTTCTGACTCTTTTGACAGGTCTCTCCACTTTTAAAGAAGAAAAAAATCATAATCACAAGTATATGTTATCTAAAATAAGTCTTTAATTAAAATGTATGACATGTTATAAGAATTCCTGAAAAATGTATTCTAAGAAAAGTATTTAGATTTTCAGATAAATAAACCATGTAACGAGTTATTTGCAATGTTGCATAAAGAACCATCACAGTCTCAAATTTTTATTCTGTTCATTTTCTAAAGCATGGGGAAAGGAGAAGAATCTTAACTTTGTATACCTTCACCCTTTGTATAAGGTGAACACATATTTATCAGGAAACATTGATTGCATATAGCTATAAAGTTTCAAAAAATTCTTAAAACTATTCTAGGAGCAACCCAAACATAAAAAGAATAAGAAAAAAAATACTTGAAGCAATATATATCACAGAAATATCTAGACTTTATTTTTCACTCAACTGAACTGGTTTTTACGTTAAAAAGATTTTTACATTATGGGGAATGTAGTTGAGAGATACAGTGATAGCACCTTTTTATTGCTCTTAATTCCTCTCTATCCTTTGTAATGCATATTTCTTCTGTACTCTTCTATATATTTATTCTCTTTATTTATTCATGTTTGTGCGTGTGTGTGTGTGCATGTGCAGAGGGCAGAAGAGGGCATTAAATTGCTGAAGTTGGAGCTACAGCTAGATTTAAGCTGTCGAACAGGAAGGAATGGTAATCAAACTACATTCTACAGCAGGAGTAGAGTGTGCTCTTGACCACTTATCCATGTCTTCAATCCCAAGCATGGGCTCACAGAAATTCACACACACACACACACGAATATATATATATGTGTGTGTGTGTGTGTGTGTGTGTGTGTGTGTATGTGTATGTGTATATGTATATGTATATATATAATGATATTATTTTCTGTTTTTCTAAGACTTAAAGTAGAGGTCATTTTTATTCAAATACATTATATTAAGTGAATTTATTTTCTGCATTTAGATTGAGAAATTTCAAAATAAAAGTAAGACAACTGACAATATCTCAACAGAGAATTATTAAATAATGTAAAATTACTAGTATTTATATGTTACGTTAATTTAATGTTCAGACATCATTGAAATGATTTAGTAGAGTAACTGTGGTATAGGTAATACATAAAACAACAATTCAAGTCATCTCCATGCGTTCAGCACAATGACACAAAATATATATTCACTGCTTAACAAAACCAGAAGCAATTTTGGTGAATTGAGTTTTACTTATGTGCTTTCTTAACTCTTTTTAAGTGTATATGTGACAAAGCAAAAAAAAAAATGCACGTTAATGATATAAGATATGATGTTCGCTCATACACACATATATATGTACATAATGTAAAGTACGTATTTATCCAAAAATTACCAGTTTATTTATGGCAAATTCATTCAAAATCCTGTTCTCTAGCTTATTTACATCTCATTCCAGAAACTGTTGACAAAATAATTGCTGCCTGTGCTGAATGAACTGAAAGCAGAAAACACCTGTCCTCCTTGCAGCTCTTGTTGCTAGGTATTCATGTACAACATGACCTGCTATAGGGGAAGTTCACATGTCACACTGAACGCCACAAGAGAATGTGCTAGACAGACTTGTCCAAAAACCTCAGGACTTCTGGAGAAGAGGATTTGTTTCAGCTCACAGTTTTGGCTGTGTTTCGCTATTCTGTCTGGTTCTGCCTTGGCTCATTCTGAGCCCCTGTGGTAAATCTGATATAGTGGTAACTCACAGAGGGTGAGGCTGGTCATATCCTGAAAATAATAAATGCAGCAAAGAACTAAGACACTATATAGCTCCCTGGGATACTGTCCCAACGACATACCTCCTCAATAGAATTTACCTCATTCTAATAGTCAGCACTTCCCAATAATGCCATCACATACCAAATCTTTCACAGGTTCTCTTATTTCTTAAACCATTTTTGCAACAAAGCTTTTAGTATGAGAGCCAATGGGGAAATATTTCATACTTAAACTACAACACAAGGCCTGAATAATTGCAATGTGATTCATTGTGAAAAATATTACATAAACTTTTCTAGTCAAAGAGAAAAAGAAAGTCATTAATGATTGCATTTTTCAATTATGTATGTGGGAGTCATCAAATATAGTCTATAGATTTCAGAAGTTACCTTGCAACAAACTTAGCTTCAGCAGAGGTCTGTTGATTTCAGGAGGTCTATTGAGTGTAATACATTCCAAAATTTGCAACTAGTAGTCATGAGGATGTTGGTTCAGGTTATTGAACTATGATTAAAAAGCATAAAAGACTTAATAATTGCTTGGATTTCCTCAGTGTCTGTGTTATTTCCCCCTTTTAATTTCTGATTTTGCTGATTCAGATATTGTCTCTCTGCCTTTTAATCAGTTTGGCTAAGGATTGTCTATCTTGTTGATTGTCTCAAAGAACCAGCTCTGGGTTTCATTGATTTTTTTGAATTGTTTGATTTGTTTCTAATTTATTGATTTCAGACCTGAATTTGATAGTTTCCATCTGTCTACTCCTCTTGGGTTTGGGAGTTGTGCTTTCATTTTCACTGAATTCTAGGAAGTCTTTAATTTCTTTCTTTATTTCTTCCCTAACCAAGCTGTCATTGAGTAGAAAGTTGTTCAGTTCCCATGTGTGTGCAGCATTTTTGCTGTTTCTGTTGTTGTTGAGGTCCAGCTTTAGACCATGATGGTCAGATAGGATACAAAGGGTTATTTAAATCTTTTTGTATCTATTGAGGCTTGCTTTGTGACCAGTTTTATGATCTATTTTGGAAAAGATTCCATGTGTTGCTGAGAAGAAGGTAAATTCTTTTGTGTTTGGGTGAAAGCTTCTATAGATCTCTGTTAGGTCCATTTGTTAGGTCCAGTGATTCATGTTTGAATGACTATTTCTTTGTTTGGGGTCTATGTGTTGTTTAAGTGTGATTAATGTTTCTTTTACAAATGTGGGTACCCTTCTATTTGGGAAATAGATGTTAAGAATTGTGATGTCTTCTTGATGGAAGTTTCTTTGATGAGTATGAAGTGACTTTCCCCATCTCTTTTGATTAATTTTGGTTGAAAATCTATTTTATTAGATATTAGAATGGCTACTCCTGCTTGCTTCTTGGGTCCATTTGCTTGGAAAAGCATCTACCAGCCCTTTACTCTCAGGTAATATCTATATTTGTGACAAAGGTGTGTTTCTTGTATGCAACAGATTGTTGGGTCTTATTTATGCATCCATTCTGTTAATCTGTGTCTTTTTATTGCAGAATTGAGTCCATTAATGTTGACAGAGATCAATGGCCAGTGACTGTTAGATCCTTTGATATTGGTTATTGGTTGTGCTAGTATGTTTGGCTACTTTCAGTTTTGCTGTAGTGAGTTTACATATTTTCTTTGTTTTCCTGACTCTAATTTGCTTTCCTGGGTTGTGTTTTTCCTTCTAATATCTTCTGTAACACTGAGTTTGTAGGTAGGTATTGTTTAAATTTGGTTTTGTCATTGAATATCTTGTTTTCTCCAACTCTGATGACTGAGGGTTTTTCTGGGTATAGTAGCCTGGGCTGACATCTGTGTTTTCTCTATGGACTGCATGATATCTGTCGAGGGCCTTCTGGGTTTCATAGTCTCTGTTGAGAAGTCAGGTGCAGTTCCAATTGGTTTGCCATTATATGTTACTTGGCTCTTTTCCCTTGAAGCTTTTAATATTTTTTCTTTGTTTGGTATACTTACTGTTTTGATTATTATGTGGTGGGATGATTTTCTTTTCTGGTCTAATTTATTGGGTCCTCTTGTATGCTTATAGGCCTCTCCTTTAAGTTGGGATTTTTTTTTCTATGATTTTGTTGAATATATTTTCTGGGCCTTGTAGATTGAATCTTCTTTTCCCTCTATTCCTATTATTCTTAAGTTTTGTCTTTTCATGTTGTCTTGGATTTCTTGGATGATTTGTGCTAGGATTTTTTTTTTTTTTAGATTTAACATTTTCTTTGACAGACATTGATTTCTTGCATTGTATCTTCCATACCTGAGATTCTGTCTTTTGTCTCTAGTAGTCTGTTGATTGTGTTTACCTTTATAGTTCCTGTTTTCTTCCCTAAGTTCTTCCTCTCCATGATTTCCTCAGTGTGTGTTTTCTTTAATGTTTTGAATTCTGTCTTCAGATCTTGAACTGCTTTGTTGATTTCTTTCACCTGTCTCAGTGTAATTTCCTGTTTTTACTTCAATTCCTTCACCTTTTTGTTGGAACATTCCTCTGTTTATTTTATTTCTTTCAGTGACTTAATTATTTCTTTTCTGAAGGCTGCAAACTGTTTGGCTGCATCTTCCTGTATTTCTTTACAGATGGCCATATTCCATTTTACTTTATCTTCCTCTATTTCTTTATGGATGACCATAATCTGTTTGACTTTATCTTCTTCTAATTCTTCACACATTTTATTTGTTTCCTCCACTAACCTCTTCATAAGCACAGATGTAAGGTGACTTATGATAGGTTGTCCAGGGCTGCTTGCCCCTGGATAACTGGGTTCTGGAGATGCCATATTGCTTTCCTTTTTGTTGGTTGTGCTTTTATCCTGGCCTCCACCGTCTGGCTACCTCAGGTGTTGGCTGTTAGTTTCTGGTACCTCCTGGAATCCTGTGGTTGGGAGCATCCCCTTGGCGTGAGGTTTGTTGTTCCTGATGGAGCCTCCTCAGCTTTGTGGGTATAGGCACTGAATAGTCAGTGCTTCTCAGGATTTGCCACATCTCAGCTCATTCTTATGGCTCTGTGTGGTAACTGTGATTGTTGGTAGTCAGGGGGGCTCTCTTCTCACTAGAATTCCTGGAGACAGCTGCCCTGCCACTGGGTTACTTGCTCTGAATTTAATGGGTTGCTTCTGCTGCTCTTACATTATGTTTGCTGGGTACAGTCCTCTTAAGGAAGCAGGGAGCCCCAAGGTTTGATCAGTTTACTAGGCAGACAGGTTGTGTGTTGGTATAGAGTCTGGGGCTGAACCCATGGATCCCAGGCTTCTGTAGATCTAAGGTTGGAACTCTGTGCCCCAGGACCCATGCAATAATCAGTGGAAGGTGAGTTCAGCACTCCTGCATACAGCAGGAGGCTAGAGTCTGGAGCCTGTGGGAGCCCAGAAACTTTTTCCAGAGCTGGGTGTCCTGAGGTCAGACTTGATACTTCCCCCACTCTGAGTTTCTCTTCCAACAGGGATACCCAATCTGTGGTGTTGTGAGGTCGACCGTTCCATCTGGGATAGTGAGTAGAGCACACAAGCTCAGGAAAGTGGCTATGTGCTGGAGGCTGGGAACCTGTAGGGATTTGGATGGGGGTTAGAGGGTTTGCTGAGTTCCCTGATATCTAACCTGCTGTTTCCCGCACCATTGGATTTCCTCCCAATGGAGAAATACAGTCTCTGGTGCCCTAGGGCCCACTATTGTGTCTGGGATGGTGAGTCTGGTGCATAGCTCATTCTCTGGGCTGGCTGCTGAGCACCTGCCAGACCTGGGACCTTTGCCAGGGATTGTCTGGGTTACCTGAGGTTGGTCCTGATTGTTTCCTTCACTGTGGAGTTTTCTTTGAAGTGGAAATCCCAGGCTCTGGTGTTGTGGGGCCCACAGTTCAATCTGGGATGGTGATGAGAGCATGCAGGCATGTGGCTCTGGGCTGGCAATCAGGGGCCTGCAGAGACACAGGCACTCTTCTAGGGTTTAGCTGGGTGACCTGAAGTGGAATCAATTGTTTCCCACTCTGTGGGGTTTCCTCTCACCTGGGAAACACAATCACTGATATTTTAGGGCCCAGAGTTCAGTCTATTGGTCAATGTGCAGTCATTGGTGTCCTGCTCATCAGACACACTGTCCTCTAGGGACTGCCATCTTGAATCTAAACTGGTTTCTGAATCTTAGAGGTTTTCTGGGTGATGAACAAACTACGCACCATGTGATCTGGCCTATATTTCAATGGGTACTCAAGCGTCTTTCTCTTTACCATACTTACTACTTTTAATTTTTGAATAACATGGGTACTAATAATGTAATAGTAACAAATAAAGGAGGAACGTGCAGATGATAAAACAAAGATCAAAAGGAAAAATAAATAAAAGAAACAACAAAAAATTATTCTTCCACAAAAGACAATAACACCAATCTCTGGATCAGCTGTGTAGTCATGCACAAGACTTTATTGTACATCAGAAATTGCAATAATTGTTGCTTGGAACAATTTTATAAATTTAACCGTGTTTACATATGCTTAAAATAAGCCTTCCAGAATGACACTGTCCATATTTTTGAGTCGAGGAGCTTGATCCACAATAACTAAGACAGACAGAACCAAGTTTTCATTTTCTCATCTTTGTGGTTCATTTTCCTTCCAAGATGATCACGGCGATCATAAAAGATAAACAAATGAATAAACAAACAAAAACACTTGGCTTGACTTTTGACTGAAGAAGTTAAATGATGTAAAACTTAAGGAAGATTTACAACACAGAAAGACTGGCTCTTTGCAAAAATCTCTTGGTAGTTAAGATTTTTCTTC
>CM053755.1:51193406-51215585 GCA_028658305.1 Pachyuromys duprasi | reverse complement strand
GATGACTGGATGATCTGTCCCTTGCAGAGAGTAGAGTGTTGAAGTCTCCCAGTATTAAGGTGTTGGCATCTATGTGAGATTTCAGGTTTAATAATGTTTCATTTACAAATGCAGGTTTCCTTGTATTTGGGGCATAAATGTTCAAAATTGTGATGTCCTCTTGTTGGAATTTTCCTTTGATGAGAAGAAAGTGCCCCTCCTCATCTTTTTTGATTAGTTTTGGTCGAAAGTCTCTTTTATTAGATACTAGGATAGCTACCCCAGTTTGTTTTCTGGGTCCATTTGCATGAAACACATTTTTCCAGCCCTTTACTCTGAGGTAGTGTTTATTTTTGTTGCAAAGGTTTGTTTCTTGAATGTAGCAGAGTGTTGGATCCTGTTCCAAAACCATTTTGTTTGCCTGTGTTTTTTCATTGGAGAGTTGAGTCCATTGATATTGATAGATAATAGTGACCAATGACTGTTAGTTCCTTTTATTGTGGAGTTGGTAGTCTTACTATGATTCATTGCTCTTTTTTCCTCTTTTAATTGTTTGCTGGTAGATTGTCTGTATCCTATATTTTCTTTGGTGTAGTTGTTTCCCTTGGATTGGAGTTTTCCTTCTAGTATCTTCTGTAGGGCTGGGTTGTTGTGAAGATATTGCTTAAATTTTGTTTTCTCATGGGATATTTTTGTTTTCTCTATCTATGTTGATTGAAAGCTTTGCTGGGTATAGTAGTCTTGTTTGTCATCTGTGTTTCCTTAAAGACTGTATGACATCTGCCCAAGCCCTCTGGCTTTCATAATTTCTGATGAGAAGTCTTGTGTGATTCTGATGGTTCTCCCTTCATATGTTACTTGACCTTTTTCCTTTGCTGCCTTCAATATTTTTTTCTGTTTTGTAGGTTTAGTGTTTTGACTATGATGTGACAAAAGGTATTTCTTTTCTGGTCTAGTCTATCCGGTGTTCTGTAGGCTTCTTGTATGTTTATGGACATCTCTTTCTTTAAGGTTGAGAAATTTTCTTCTATGATTTTCTTAAAAATATTTTCTGGTACTTGGAGACTGGAGTCTTCTTTTTCATTGTTTCCTATTATTCTTAGGAATCTTAGGTTTCATCTTTTCATGGTTTCCTTGATTTCTTGAATGTTTTGTGTTTGGGACTTTTATGATTTTAGATTTTCTTTGAGTGAGGAATCAATTTCCAGTCCCAGTCCCAGGTTTTTCTCTGTTTGTGTTTTCTTTATAGATTATAATTCTGTTTTCATGCTTTGTATCATTTCCTTCATCTGATTGAAGGTGGCTCCTAATTTTGTATTTGTTTCCTCTCTATATGTTTCTAATTGTTCTTCTACATGGGCCATTATATTCTTTTGAATTTCTTTGAGAGCTCTTTTCGTTTCCTCTTTTTGTTCCTTTGGTAACTGGATCATTATAGCTTTAAATTCATTTTCCTGAGTTTTTGCTGAATTGAAATATCCGTTAGTTTTCGGTGTTGATGGTGGGGCAATGGTCTCCTGATTTTTGTTGGGTGAGTTCTGTTCTGGACCCGTGGCCATTGCTTATACAAAGGCAGTGGGGGAATGCCAGAGACCTGTGCTTGGAGCATGCATCTCTGTGCTCGTTGTAGATTGCTGTGTGCACTGTAGGCTGCCTCCCCTGCTTCAATGCTGGTTGGTGCCTTTGCTGTTGCCTTCCTGCTGGCTGCAGTATCTCCCCTGCTTCCTCTGCTGCAGGCTTGGCTAAGTCTGCTGCTGCTTCTGTCTGTTTGGGGGAAGTGCCCAGGAATAGATTCCCCAGGAGAAGTCGACAGAGATGTCCGCAGTTGACCTGTGTCCTATTAGACTCAGATCAGGTTTTGTTTCCCTTCTCCCAAGGCTAATTGTATGGTTATTTTGGGTTCCACAGCCCCTCGATTCGACAGGGAAACCCAGGCTCTGATGCCCTGATGCCTTTTGTGGTGGAGAGCTAGGCGTGAAGCAAGTCTCTGTGCTAGAGGGTGGATCCTAGTTCAGAGATGGTGGTGCAAACCTGCCATTCTGAAGGATCTTTTCCTGGGGAAGGCTGGGTGATCTAGGTCAGTCCTGTTTCCTTCCTTCCCTGTGGGTTTTTCTCAAGATTGTGACTCCTAGTCTCTGGTGTTTTTTGTGCCCACCTTTCAGCCTGGGAAGGTGATCAGGAAGCACAGGCATGTGGCTCTGGCGACGGAGTGCATGTGCGACCTGGGATCTCTTCCAGGTCCTGGCTGGTTATCCTGGGAATGGACCAGGCCAGTTCCCACACCTTGGGGCTTCCTCTCACCTGGAAAACAGGATTACTGTTGTTTTGGGGCCCAGAGTTCAGTCCCTTGGTCGCTGTACTGAAAATGTTGTTCTGCAGCTCAGAAGCAGCATCCTTCTGGTGCCGCCATCTTGTCCCACCCCCTCTTCTATAATTTTTTTTTTAAATATTTTCTGGGCCTTGGAATTGAAAATCGTCTCCTTTTTCTGTTCCTATTTTTTGTAAGTTTTGTCTTTTCATAGTGTCCCATATTTCTTGGATGTTCGGTGACAGAAATATTGTAGATTTAACATTTTCTTTAACTGATGTATCAATTTCTTTAATTGTATCTCTTACTCCTGAGAGTCTTTCTTCCATCTCATGTATTCTACTGATGATGCTTGTGTCTGTATTTCCTGTTCTCTTTCCTAGGTTTTCTATCTCCAGGATTGCCCCAGATTATGTTTTCTTTATATTTTCGATTTCATTTTTTAGTTCCTGAACAGTTTTATTAATTTTCTTCCCCCATTTAATTTTATTTTTCTGTAATTTTAAAGTATTTATTTACTTTGTTATTGTATATTTTTTGTATTTTTGAGGAATTTATTTTCCTCCTTTAAAGCAACTATGATTTTCTTTTTTCATATATATATCTCTCTATATATATTTCTTACAATTTATTCACTTTGTATCCAAGCTGCAGCCACCTTGCTTGACCCCTGTCAATCACACCTTCCCTCCATCTTTTCCGCCCATACCTCTCCCCCATTCCCTTTGACCCTAGCTTATCAGATCTCATCAGGACTGGCTGCATTGTCTTCCTCTTGTGTTGGCACATGCTGGTAGGATTTTCTGAAGGAGGCAGAGGCAGGAGGATCATGAATTTGAGGCCAGCCTGGGAGACTATCCTTTCATAAGCTCATATTCAATTTCATTTTCTTGTGCTTCAGGTCTGATACCATCTCCAGGGCTTACTGGTTTTAGGTTTCAGGTGGTGTCATATGGCCCAGTGTTTTGTTGATTGTTCTTACACTGGCCTCTAGTCATCTGGTTATCTCTGGTGTTAGCAGGCCAGGTGGTCCCTGATGGTCTGGCAGTTTGGGAGTAGGAGGAGAGGGCTGTAAGCTGAATATTGCTCAGTCCCCCAGAAGCCTCCTAGGGATGGCGGACAATGGGGGTTAGGGTCTTTGGACAGATCATTTCTGCTGGCTCTGATATATACAACTATCTTTAGAGTTTTTTATGAGTATATAGCTGATTTTTGCATGCATATCCTAAACGTACATGCTTGTTCTTGTGTGTAGGTGCAAGTGTATGCATGTGAATGTCAGATTAGAATAATTTTCTGTCATTTTATTTGCCTTTCTAGAAAGGCTAAGGCAGTATCTTTTTGCTACTGAGAAAGGAAAGCTACCTATACAATAACTTTCTGGAAATTCCTGTGTTTCCACCTTTCTTTCTCTATATAGGATGCATTGGCATTTAGAATGGTTTTTGTGAATTTTAATGTAGTCTCCAGGTTTGTATGGCAAAGGCTTAATGCACTAACCTACTAACCTAACACATCAATGACTTGATGCTAACAATGGATATGTCAGTTTTTATTAATAGAATTCAGTAGGAGTGTTATTCATTTTTAGGAAAATCTCAATGTTCATGGATTTTGTTTTAATGAATGAATTAGATAAATTAAAAATTGCTTTGACACATCCAGAGTTTTAATAAAAACTAGTATCAATTTACTACAGTATGAAAGGTTAGTGCCTATTGAGAAAAGTTGTTTAGAGAGAGAAAGAGAGAGGAAGAAGAAACTTATTTATGTTTGAATGAAGATCTATACTTGGAATGAAAGTCTATTTAAAGAAATAAAAAGTACATCTGGCCAGACAATCAAGTGAAATTGAATGTCAATGTCAATAAGACTATCTGGTGAAAGCATAAGAAAGTTTTAGATGTTTTCCCTCATTGTTCCTGTGAAATTGAGTCATGGGCATCTCATCAGAAAGGTGAAGATAGGGCAGAACCTGCTTGCACCAGCCATTCTAACAAATTAAGAGTAAGAATGTATTAGATTCATATTAATTTACTGGATGACATTTTAAGGTGCATCAGGCTTAATAGCATGACTTGGATTAACTGTGTGGTCTCATCGTAATTATTTTTTCTAAACATGTGAATAGCAATCACAAACCCTGAGAGTCAAAATGAATGTATTTAAAGTGACAGGATTCAATTATCTGCTCTTTTTCCTATCTATGGGAACTTCTGCTGGTTGCTTATCATGTACATTCTGCATTTTTTAAATTATGTAATAGGGGAGTAAGAGTTGCCGTGATTCCATGAAAACAAACAAAACGTTGCTTAAAAAATACTTGGCATTGTAAGAGCACATACTATGTATTTAATAAAGCCTGTCATTATAAAAAGGAAAGACTAAACTACTAATGATAATTTAAATTTGTGAGTACCAGAAAAAAATGGACAGTAGATATTAAAATATTAGATAAAAAGAATTAGAATTCGTAACTAGGGATATTAAACGTATAGAAAAAATCTTCAGTCCATTAAGACACTAAGTTCTACTTGCTTAATAAAATATGAAGTTTCAACTGATTGAGATAATGAGGAAGAAACACTAAACACTAAGCATACAGAACAACAACAGCAAAAAGGAACATTAAAAGCTGCAAGAGAAAAAGACAAAGTGACACACAAAACTAAACCTATTGAAATAAAACATGATTTCTCAATAGAAAGTCTAAAAGCTGAAAGTACCTGGAAAAACATTCTACAGATTCAAAAAGACCCTATTTGACAGCCTCAATTAAAGTGACTGGCAAAATATTCAACCACAATATACTATTAAATGACAGTATATAGCATATATCAGGATCAAACAAATTTAAAAACAGACTATCAACAAATCTAACAGTACAAAACAAACTAGATGGAAATTTCAACCCAAGGAAGTTAACCACACCCAAAGTAACACAACAAATAATTAAAGACCAGAAATTCAAGAAAAGACCTGATGAGCTATGGTCAGATGGAAGGGGAGGAGGTCCTCTCTTATCAGTATACTTGGAAAGGGGCAGAGAGGAGATGAGGGAGGATTGGGGAGAGTGGAAGGGAGGGGGCTACGGCTGGGATACAAAGCACGTAACCTGTGATTAATATAAAAATAAATAAATTAAAAATGTTATTAAAAAAATAAATCAGTGTGGTAACTCCTCAGGTGAGTGGGAATCATTATACCTCTAGCTATTTCCTTTTTGAGCACATCATTAAAGGAATCTTCATTCTACCACTCACAGACTTATGCCAACATGTTAATTGCTCTTTTCTTAATAGCTAGAAACTGAAAACAATTTAGAAAAAGGAAATCTGTTAAATTTGCAGGATGGAGTATTACATAGACTTTAAAAGAATGAAATACTGAAATACTCAGATAAATAGAACATTATAAAACAACATTATAAATTTTTTATCCTAATCCCAGAAAGATAAAAACAGTATGTATATTTTTAATTAATTTTTAATTTTTATATACTAATTACAGTTTATTCATTTTGTAACCGAGCTGTGGCTCCCTCCTTCCCTAATCTTCTCCCATGACCCTCTCCAAGTCCACTGATAGGGGAGGTCCTCCTCACCTTCCATCTGAATCTAACTTATCAGGACTGGCTGCATTGTCCTCCTCTGCAGCATGGCAAGGCTGCTCCACACTTGGAGGAGGGGTGGTCAAAGAGCCAGCCACTGAGTTCATGTCAGAAACAGTTCCTGTTCCCCTTAATATGGAACACACTTGAATACTGAGCTGTCATGGGCTACATCTGAGCAGGGTTTCTAGGTTATATCCATGAATGGTCCTTGGTTGGAGTATCAGTCTCAGAAAAGACCCCTGTGCCCAGATATTTTGGATCTCCTTATGGAGTTCCTGTCCTCTCCAGAGTCTTTCAGAAGCCCTCTATGGTAGAGGGCCTTCCTGTTCACTATTTTCTCCCTCTTCAGATGTTCATCACTTTTGTCTTTCTGAATGAGGATTGATCATCTTACCCAGGGTTTTCCTTCGTGCTTAAATTATTTAGGTGTACAATATTTTAGTATGCTTACCCTATATTTAGAAGTGAGTATATATTTCTGGGATACCTCACTCAGGATTATCTTTTCTAGATCCTGCCATTTGCCTGCCAGTTACATGATTTCCTTGTTTTTAATGGCTGAGTGTAAAAGTACCACAATTTCTGTATCCATTCCTTGGTTGGGAGCCATCTGGGTTGTTTCCAGGTTCTAGCTGTTATAAATAAAGCTGATACAAACATAGTTGAACAAATGTCCTTGAGCATCTTTTGGACATATGCCTAGGAGTGGTATAGCTGGATCTTGAGGAAGCACTATGCTTAATTGTCTGAGAATGCACCAGATTGATTTCCAAAGTGGTTATAGGAAGTTTACATTCCCACCAGCAATGGAGGAGGGTTCCCCTTTCTCCACATCCTCTCCAGCATGTGTTGTCACTTGAGTTCGTGATCTTAGCCATTCCGATGGGTGTAAGGTGAAATTTAAGGGTCATTTTGATTTGCATTTTCCTGATGACTAAGGATGTTGAACATTTCTTTAAGTGTTTCTCTGCCATTCTATCTTCCTCTAGAGAGAGTTCTCTGTTTAGCGCTATACACCATTTTTTAACTGGATTACTTGACTTATTGCCTTTTTACTTCTTTAGTAAATGTTCTCAATATTAGCCCTCTGTCAAATATAGGGTTGGTGAAGAGCATTTCTGAGTCTGTAGGTTGTTGTTTTGTTCTGAAGACAGTGTTCTTTGCTTTACAGAAGCTTTTCAGTTTCATGAGGTCCCATTTATTTATTGTTGATCTTAGATCCTGTGCGGTTGTTGTGCTGTTCAGGAAGTTGTCTCCTGTGCCATCTATCTATCTATCTATCTATCTATCTATCTATCTATCTATCTATCTATCTATCTATTTATTTATTTATTTATTTCTGCTTATTCACTTTTTATCCTGGCTGTACCTTCCCATCTCCTCCTAGTCTCACACATCCATCTTCATCCCCCTATGAACCTCTCTTAATCCACTGATAGGGGAGGTCCTCTTCCACTTCTATCTGACCCTAGCCTATCAGGTCTCATCAGGGCTGTTGGCATCAACTTCCTCTATGGCCTGGCAAGGCTGTACCACACAAGGAGACGTGATCAAGGAGCCAGCCATAGAGACAATTGCAGAGACAACCCATGATACCCTCATTGGGGAACCCACTTGTAAACTGAACAGCCTATAGGCTTCATCTGAGGAAGGGTACTAGGTATTCTCCATGCATGATCCTTGGTTGATACATCAGTCCCTGAAGGACCTACTGAGCCCAGGTGTTTTGGCTCTGTTGGTCCTCTGGTGGAGGTCATGTCCCCTCCATGTCTTTCTATCTCTCCCTTCTTCCATACGCTTCCCTGTACTCTGCGCAAAGTTTGGCTATGAATCTCAGTATCTCCTTCAATACCCTTATGGGTAGAGTCTTTCAGAGGTTCTCTGTGGAAGGCTCCTGTCCTGTCCCTTGTCTTCTACTTTCTATGTATATCCTGTTTGCCCGTCTGAATGAGAATTAAGCATCTTCCCTAGGGTCCTCTATGCTGTTTAGCTTCTTTAGTACTATAGATTTTAGTATGTTTATCTTATGTCCTATGGCTAATATCCACTTAGAAGTGAGTATACACCACATGTGTTTTTTTCATGATTCTGTCTTATCTCATTCAGGATGATCTTTTCTAGTTCCATCCATTTGCCTGCAAATTTCAAGATTTCCTTATTTTTAATTCTTGATTAGTATTCCATTGTGTAAATGTACCATAATTTCTGTATCCATTTGTTGGTGGAGAAATATCTAGGTTGTTTGTGGAATCTGGATATAATAATCCTGCTACAAATATAGTTGAGCAAATGTCTTTTTTGTATGGTTGATCATCTTTCAGATATAAGCCCAGGAGTGGTGTAGCTGGATCTAGAGGGTGAAGACCCAGAAATAAACCTACAGATACTTGATTTTTTTTTACAAAGAAGCCAAAACCATACAATGGAAATAAAATAGCATCTTCAAGACATAGTGCTGGTCTAACTGGTTGTCTACATGTAGAAAAATTCAAATAGTTCTATATTTATCACCCTGCACTAAAGTAAAGTCCCAGCTGATCAAAGACCTCAACATAAAACCAGATACACTAAATCTGTTAATAGAAACAGTGGGGAAGGGACTTGACCTCATTGGAACAGGAGACAACTTCCTGAAGAGAATGCCTGTAGCACAGCTTTTAAGAATAAGTAAATGGGACCTCATGAAACTGAAAAGCTTCTATAAAAGAAAGGACACTTTCAACACAGCAAAGACAGCCTACATATTCAGAAAAGATCTTCAACAACTCTATGTCTGACAGAGGGCTAATATCCAGAATATATAAAGCACCCAGGAAGTTAAACACAGACAAACCAAGTAATCCAATCAAAAACAGGGAGCTAAACAAAGAATTCTAAATACAAGAATAAGAAATGGCAGAGAAACAAAGAAATGTTCAACGTCCTTAGTCATCTAAGAAATGCAAATTTAAAAAACCCTGAGACAGTCCCTGTTCCCATTACTATGGAACCCACTTGGACACTGAACTGCCATGGGCTATATCTGTGCAGGGGTCCTAGGTTATTTCCATGCATGGTACTTGGTTGGAGTATCAGTCTCAGGAAAGACCTCTGTACTCAGATTTTCTGATTCTGTTGCTCTCCTTGTGGAGTTCCTATTAAAGCAGCCTTACCAGGCCACAGAGGAAGACAATGCAGCCACTCCTGATGAGACCTAATAGACTAGGATCAGAAGGAAGGAAAAGAAGACCTTCCCTATCAGTGGATTTGGGAAGGGGCATGCATACAGAAGAGGGAAGAAGGGAGGGTTTGGGAGGGAAGGACCTACAGGCTGGATACAAAGTGAATAAAGTGTAATTAATAAAGATTTTTTTTAAAACAAACAAACAAAAACAACCCTGAAATTTCACCTTGCACCCATCAGAATGGCTAAGATCCAAAACTCAAGGATTACACATGCTGGAGTGGTTGTGGAGACAGAGGAACCCTCCCCCATTACTGGTGGGAATGTAACCTTGTACAACCACTTTAAAAATCAAATCTGGTGTTTTCTCAAAAAATTAGGAATTGTGCTATCTCAAGATTCCCCAAACCTTCCTCCTCTTGTAAACATCAGTAAATTCCTACCTTTGAGAGGAAAACTTTTTCTCTAGGAAAGCTTTGCACATCCCTGGCTGCTTTCCAGTTAGCAGAGAGCTGAATACTTTCACTTGCTTTAAATCTGAAAAGCTAAAATATTTGTTATCTGACCATATAGAAAATGTTTTCTTACCAAGACTGTTGTTCTTCTTTTCTATTTTTTCTTTAATTGATAACCTTATTTGAATGTGTTTTGTACATTTCCAATGAATGAATGTTAATTTATCACTACTGCAATTTTAAAAACTTTTTAATCTGTAAAAACAATGTCACATTATTATATACTTATTATTAGTTGTTAATGTGTGGCTTATATACTTGAAAAGTTATGAAAACACAATAGGCTTCTATAAGACATTCTTATTTTTCTAGAAATAAATTTTATGACCATATAAATATTAAAATGAGCGAAAAACTAGGAATCACTGTTTAAAAACTGAAATAAAGTTTGTTTCAGATATTATTGGAGATTCTATTCCAATTCCCAACCAAAGTTCATTATGTTACTTTTATGAAACTCAAGTTAACTACTCAAATAACAACATTTTTCTTTTATTATTTTTATTATACTTTATAATTTATTCACTTTGTATCACAGTTGTTTCTGCTTCCCTCACCTCCTCCTGGTTGGTCCCACTCTCCCTCTCAATTACTCCTCTATCCCTCTTCCCTAGTCCACTGCTAGAGGAAATCTTTCTTCCCTACTATCTTACCCTAGCTTATTAGATTCTATCAGGACTGCCTTGATCCTCTTCCTCTGTGGGCTGGGTAATGTGCCCTACCAGGGAGAAGTTATCAAGGAGCAGACAATGGAGTTCATGTCAGTGACTATCTTTTCTCTTCTTACTAGGAAACACACACAGAGGCAGAGCTGTCTATGGGCAACATCTGAGCAGAGGGTCTAGGTCCTTTCTATGTATGGTCTTTGGCTGATGCATCAATCTCTGCAGTCCCCCTGGGCCCTGCTTTTTTGCCTTTGTTGGTCTTGTTTGGTTCCTGTCCTCTCAGGCCCCTTTTATATCTCCCTTCTTCCATAAGACTGCCTATGCTCTGTCCAATGTTTGTGAGTCTCTGCATCTGCTTCCATCTCCTGCTGGTAGGGGTCTTCTAGAGGAGATCTGTGGTAGCTCCAATCCTTTTCCCTCTCTTGTATTGCTTCAGGTGTCTATCCTATTTTCCCTTCTGAATAAGAATTAGGCATCTTTCCTAGGGTGCTCCTTGTCATTTAGCTTCTATCCCAGAAGCAGAGAGACATAAATGGTATATGCTCACTTATTAGTGGATATGACCCATATTATATAGGATAAACATACTAAAATCTACAGACCTAAAGAAGGTAAAAATCAAATAACATTTTTTAAAAATAATAGTTATTTATAAATAAAATCCAAAAGCATACAACATACTTGAGAAGTAATAATGTTAAGGAAATTAAAACTTCAGTAATGCTCTTAAATTTTAAGCATAGTATTTCATGGAGGATATAAAAATTAGTAATTGTTAGCTATCATCTCAGCAAATGTTATCTTGATTCCTACTGACTTTTGACCACTAGCCCACTTAAATTGTTTAATATTTTGACTCAAGCTTCTTAAAGCTTTATGAAATTTATAAACGTGCACCGTACTTTACTTTCCATACTTTCTTCTATACTCGTAATCTTAGAAATTCAGCAAGTTACTTCTTCATACATATTAACAAAATATTGAAATTTGCCACCGTCAATGAATTACATACCAAAACTTAACAAACTCTACATTTCATCACCATTTAGCATGCAATAATTCCAGAAGGTTGCCCCTTAATTTCTGACTAAATAATACCCATATTCTCTTTCAACTCCTCTGCAAAAGATTATCTTCAATTATCTTTTGAAACTACAAGTTATCCTGTTTCAATACTTCTAGCATTTCCTATTATCCCAAGAAAAGTAGATTTTAGAAATAATTCCTTAGGATTAATTTTTTTCAATCTTTGGAAACTAGTTAAGTGTCAATGGAAATATTCTCTTACTCTCTCTTTATGTATCTATATATATGTGGATAAATATATATATAATTCTCTGTGGTAACATACACATATATATTTATATATTTCTAGTTACTTTAGCTCTCATACCATCTCTAATCTTCGTTTATCTCTTACTTTTCTTCTAGTTCTCTCAGCACCTCTTCCTTACGTGTACTTTTACCAGAATCATAATTTTTGGTTTTTTTTTTTTTTTTTACATATTTAGTTTAACCTGGCCATCTATTAAACAAGAATGGGAGTAACCATTGGGAACTGTTGGGTCACCCAGTGAGTATAAAAATAAAGACAATGGCTTCCTTCTACCAAAATTGATCAATAAAAACAATACAGATATAAGAAGGAGGTCCCTCAGGACTTCTTCATTCTTGCTTGATTATTGATGGGTTTTATTTTGTGCAGACCTAATATGGTCATCTGATTTCCTTAAGTCTCATTATTGCAATGCCAGTATATTATCAAGAAAATGGCATTTCACAGACCTTCTCCCCATTTTATGTCTCTTATATTTTTTCTGTATATTTTCTATAGTGTCTTCTGATTTTTGAAGGAGGATTCTAAATTTAAATTTCTTATTTAGTATTGATCACTCAACTATCACTTCAGCATTTTTGTAGCCATATATATTTGAATTCAGCAACATTTATATAAAGAGGCTTCTTTTTTCAATGCTGTGAGTAGTAATATACATATATATGTAAGTATAATATACATGTGTATGTTTAACAGAATTAATTAAATACATTTCTTTGTAGTACCTATCAGCTCTCCTACCAGTTGATACAGATCATTAAAATTAATGGTACCTTTTTTTGTTTTCTAATACATTTACAAATAATCCCTTTGATTGGTAGCATCACTGTTATTGAAAGGGCCAGAGATATCTCTGATACACTACTATACACACTCCTTAGGATTTTATAGGTCACAAAAGAAGCTGTATTAAAGAATATAAAAGAGACACCAATGAAGGTGCTAAGCTGGTAACAGTACTTGCTGCACAAGCCAAGTTACCTGAGTTCAATACCTACAACACACATGAAAATATAAGTGAAATGTCTTCCACAAATTGGTCTTCTGAATTCCACATGAGCACTGTGACATGCTCCTCCCTCCATACCATTTGCACACAATAAAGATAAAAAAATGAAAACACATAAAGTACAACTGAAGGCATGGCTCAGTGAGTCTGCTTAGAAGCATTGCCAATTGCCACATTAAACTTTCTAAGAACTGAGGGACAACAATGAAATAGCTTAAAACACTAGTCATACACTCAGAATATTTGGCACCAGACAATATATAAAATTAAGTCAAAATCTGGAACTTTATTCTTGATCTTTTTTCTCTCTTATTGACAAACTCTTATGCCATACTCACCATTTAAAAGGCACCTTGGAAACTCCCTCTCTCATTGTATGTCTTGTCTAGTATAATTATTTTTTACTAAATTCATGGGCAGTCATGACCGTTTAGAATGGGGCTAAGAAAGAAACTGAAGGACACAAGGTTTAGTCTTGAAAATTGTTTGGAAAATAACCTATTTAAAACAATGAATAGAGAAAATCAAAATCATGTTGTTGACATAAAAGCACCTCAAGCTCTCTGAATTTATAAAATCAGAGGTCATCCATTGACAAACATAAAACCTATAAAAAGAAACTGAAAGAAGAAAGTGTAGTGCTGAAGGTTATAACTTCAAGTGTCAATCTCTACAGAGTAAATTTCATTATTATCTTTTATTACTTTAAAAAAAATAAAACACTAAACTTTTGCTTAGCTTACCCCCACAAAATATTGGTGCAAGTTAATAGATTATCTTAAATTTACTTGTTGTTATTGATGATTATGAACCTTAATGTGATGTAGGTAAATGTTGGCTAAATTGACTCATTTATCACTTCAGTATTTCCTGCCCTGTTATAAATCTTCATTGTTTTGGGATTTTTGCTTTTCCCTTAGTCAAACAATGTTACTTTCTTTACAAAATTTAACCCTCATTTAATAGTTTACTTCTTGTAATAAACATTTCTCAGTAGTGCTTAAAGCATGGATTACCTTGCTATTAATTTTTAGGTTATTTCAATTTTTGTTACTTTTATTACATATATTATATTATACAATATGGTAATTACAAAGATTTCATTTTTAGTTATATGTATATGCACACGTCTATTCTCTTAACATCTGAACCATCTTTTCATCCCTACATCATTTTGTTCTGATATTAATATAAGGTGTATAATAATAGTTATTGTTAGAAAAATTAAGGTATCCATTCATTCACATACTTATAATTTCCGTTTAAGGGAGTGAGAGTATTTTAATTATGTTTTGTTTACTAGAATATTAACTATCATCATCAGTGTATACTAAAATTTTTCTTTTTTAATATTAATTACAATGTATTCACTTTATATTCCCCCTTTCCCTCCCTCCTCCCCTCCTAGTCCCACTCTCCTTCTTCCCCACCCCTGTTCCTCTTGCAGTCCACTAATAAGAGAGGTCCTCCTCCCCTTCCCTCTGATCCTAGTCTATCAGGTCTCATCAGGAGTGGCTGCATTGTCTTCTTCTGTGGCCTGGTAAGGCTGCTCCTCCCTCAGGCGGAGGTGATCAAAGAGCAGCCAATCAGTTCATGTCAGAGAAATTCCTTGTCCCCATTACTATGGAGGCCACTTGGACAGTGAACTGCCATATGCTACCTCTGTGAAGGCTTCCAAGCCATCTTCATGAGTGGTCCTTGGCTGGAGTATTAGTTTCAGAAAAGACACCTGTGCCCAGACTTTTTGGATCTGTTGCTTTCCTTGTGGAGCTCCTGTCCTCTCCAGGTCTTACTATCTTCCACTTCTTTCACAAGATTCCCTGTGCTCTGCCCAAAGTTTGGCTATGAGTCTCAACATCTGCTTTGATACCCTGCAAGGTAGAGCCTTTCATAGGCCCCCTGTGGTAGGCTTCTGTCTTGTTCTCTGTTTTCTCCCTCCTCTGATGTCCATCTTTGCCTTTCTGAAAGGGGATTGAGCATCTTAGCCAGTGTCCTTCTTCCAGATTAGCTTATCCTCTGTTATAGGTCTACTATCCACTTATGTGTGAATATATACCCTATGTGTATTTCTGCTTTTGGGATACCTCAGTCAGGACGATCTTTTCCAGTTCCCACCTTTTACCTGCAAATTTCATGATTTCCTTGTTTTTTATCACTGAGTAATATTACCAACACAATTCATTTTTTAATTTTTTTAATTTTTTTAAACATTTTTAAAATTTTATATTAATCACAGGTTATGTACTTTGTACCCCAGCAGTAGCACCCTCCCTCATTCCTTCCCATGCTCCCTATCCCTCCCTCATCTCCTCACTGCCCTTTCCCAAGTCCACTGATAGCGGAGGACTTCCTCCCATTCCATCTGATCCTAGCTTATCAGGTCTCTTCAGGGCTGGCTGCAATGTCCTTTTCTGGTGTCTCACAAGGCTGCTCCTCCCTCGGGGGTGGGGGTGTGGTGGTCGAAGAGCCAGCCATTGAGTTCACGTGAGAAATAGTCCCTGTTCCCCTTACTAGGGTACCCACTTGGATACTGAGCTACCATAGGCTTTATCCAAGCAGGGGTTCTAGGTTATATCCATACATGGTCCTTGGTTGGAGAAACAGTCTCATGAAAGAGCCCTGTGCGCAGATATATTTGGTCTTTGTGGAGCTCCTGTCCTCTCCAGGTTTTACTAAAGCCCACCCCTTCTTTTATATGATTTCCTGCACTCTGCCCAAGGTTTGATTATGAATCTCAGCATCTGCTTTGATACACTGCTAGGTAAAGTCTTTCAGGAGTCCTTTATGGTAGACTCCTGTCCTGTTTCTTGTTTTCTCCTACTTCCAATGTCCATCCATTTTGTCTTTCTAAGTGAGGATTACCTTGGATTCTCTTTCTTGTGTAGCTTTTTTAGGTGTACAGAACCTGGAGTAGGCAGAACCTGAAAACAACCCAGATGTCCCTCAACTGAGGAATGGATACAGAAATTTTGGTGCAATTACACAATGGAATACTACTCAGCAATTAAAAATAAAGAAATCATGAAATTGATAGGAAAATGGTGGGAATCTAGAGAAGATCATCCTGAGTGAGGCATCCTAGAAGCAGAAAGACACATACGGTATACACTCACGGTTAAGTGGATACTAGACCTAAAAGGTAGGATTTCCACAATATTTGTATCCTTTCTTCTGTTTATGGGCATCTAGGTTGTTTCCAGATTGTGGCTATTATGAATAAAGTTGCTTTGAACATAGTTCAGCAAATATTCTTCTTGTATGGTTGGATATAGGTCTAGGAGTGATATAGCTGGATCTTGAAGTAGCACTACTTCTATCAGAAGTAGAAGACAAGGATCAGGGCAGGGGCCTTCCACAGAGGGCATCTGCAAGACTCTACCCAGTAGGGTACTGAAGCTGATGCTGAGACTTATAGCCAAATTTTGGGTAGAGTGTAGAGAATCTTATGGAATAAGGGGAGATAAACCTGAAGAGGACAGAATTTCTACAAGAATGCCAACAGAGCCAAAAATATGGTTCCAGTAGTTCCTGCAGAGACTGACAGGGAGTGAAGTTAGGCATTAATTTTATATACAGAACCAAAATAATGAACTCAACATTTTCTAGAGAATCAAATTCTTTCTAAAAAATTAGCAATATATATTGAGCACAATTTCAGGAGAAAAGTGTAGAATAAAAAGACATATAAACATTCATGTTTAAGGTTAAAATCTATCATGAATCTTTTAATAGTTTTATTTAAAAATAGAAGGAAGTATTATTTCATCATTACTTAATTTTTATTAAACATGGGGCAATGAATGATTTAAATCAAGCTGAGCTAATTGAGATTGAATTATCCTCTTCTGTGAGAATATTGCTCATCAATTTCTCCTGAAGTCCAAAGAATTATTATGCATTAATTCTTATAAATTATGGTTCCATGATAAACTGGATGAGATTTTAATATTTTAGCATTCATTAAGTTGTGAAGGTTTAGAGTCAGCAAGCCTGTTTTGAGAATAGTTCTGTTATCGTTAATTACTACCATTATTATAAATTTATGGATATTGAGATTAACCTATAGGATTAAAGTTAATATTTAAACTACACATATTTTATTTCAGGATGAAGCAGCACCATTCTGGTTTCACATCTTAAATAATTAACATAAGGAGCTGTAGCAGATGCTATCTCATTTCTTATTTTGTACTTTGCATACAAACGATAAAATTAAGCACTAACTTCTAGAAGCTTCTAGAAGCTTAATGTACTGCTCATTAACCAATATCATTAATGATCACTCATATTTTATACTTTAGTCCTTTTTTCAAAATGTTTTAGAACTTTATACATGAGTGCTTTGCATTTCTACCATAGCTCCCATCCATCTATCCCATGTTTTTCATCTCATCTTAAATAATTCATTACCTCTTTTATAAGTATTGTTGTGTAGTAGTATTATATACAAACATATACAACCTCTTATTCCGGTTACATTCATGCAGATTTGCTTAGTGCTGATTACTTAGAACTGAGTGCTTTCCCTAAAGAAAGCTAATTGTACCACATTCAGCAGACACTATCACATGGCCATCTTTCTGGTCCTCAGGCTCTTATCTTTCAGCAACACTTCCTAGATATGATCCTTAGGTAGAATGGCTGTGTTATAGATATCCCATTTGAAGCTGAATACCCCAAGAGTAGTATTCTTTCTATTTTGTACAGTTCTGGATCTCTGGAACAGATTCTACAAAATGAATGATTAATAAGCAATGAGAGCTGAACTTATCAATGGGTATAGGGATTCAGCATTTAGGAGACTATGAGGATTGTATTGATTTAACAAAGTTGCAGTAGTTGGTTTTTTGTTTGGTCTACAACATCTTAAACATAAAGCTAAATTTAGCTAATTTTACTGTATTAGGTATGAGTTTTCTCCCTGTGGTTCCAATTAGACAGTTGTGGGTTTACTTTAACTTATAAGTGCCACTATTGCAAGATTGGGAATATATGCTGAGCTTCACATTGCTGTGTTTTACAGGTTTTACATAGGAGTAGAACTACTCTCATTTTAGTGGCCAACCAGGAAAAGGTATCCAGGTCAGTAGTAACTTAATTTCCTTAAGCCTCTGACTGAATATCTCCTTCTGTGAATGCTCTGATGGTGATGTAAATTTGATGTTTTTGAAGGAATACTAGAATAAAAACTTATCTATCGTACATTATAAAAGTCATTAATTTAACAATTATCAGTTAAGAACCTGTTATTTGCTAGATATCACAAAAATGCATAAAAATAAGTTTTTTGTATCTGCATCAAAATCTAAGATGAATAACTATAATTAATAGTTCTCATGTTATCTGTTAATATATATATTAACATATATATATATATATATATACACAGAGATATAGCATGTATGCAGAGAATCTTCATCTTCAAATGTGTTTAAAGATATCTAAGGTGAAAGTGAAAACACAACGCAATGTTGATATTTTATATTTTCCTTTTATATTCTGTTCATCTCACTTGCTACTTTTGATTTTGGGTCATTTCCCACTATTTCTATAAGTAGATATGTTAATAATTCAATGAATATTTATCTAAATTGGAAATATAAAAGTAATTACTTTTAAATTTATAGTAGCTTTTTCTTCCTTCTTTATACTGAAGATGCTGAGATACAAACATGGTCATTTATCACATATAAAAAAACCAACAAAACAAATTTCACAATGTCTTTTTAGACTACTATAGTGGTACATAGGGTTCTCTAGTTGCTCCCATAATCTCAGGACAGATGTAATCACTGCTCTAATGATTTCTGTTTTGTCACTTTGGTCTGTGTCCTCTCGGGGATATTTTTTTTCGTTCCAGAGGGTTTTTCCCTTCAATTTCTAGAAACAGTAAATTTTGTGAGCAACCATCTTCCATGGCACCAGCAAGACTCTAACAGATCATCATATAGATCACACTTAGATATGAACTGTTAGGCCTTACCACTTAAACCTAATCTTTTAATCTGTCTATATACTTCTGAATTAAATTCTGGTATCTCAGGTTTCTTCAGGGTCATGAGATTGACCATCTTCTTGGTATGGTCATGCTAACTTGAAGGGCCTTGTCAGATTTCATTAATACACTAAAAGAACACAGAGGCCAACCCAGAACAATATACCAAGCAAAAGTTTCAATTACCATAGATGGAGAAAACAAGATATTCCAGAGGGGAGGGGGGGGTTCAAGTTTGCCCTACAGAAGATACTAGAAAGAAACGTCCAACTCAAGGAGGCTCGTTAAACCCATGAAGACACAAGAAACAAATAACTCCCCAGCTGCAAAACAAAAACAAAAACAAAAAGTAGGCACACTCACTTAATCACCAACATCAAAATAACAGGAAGTAACAATAACTGACCATTAATATCACTCAACATCAATGGCTCCAACTCCCCAGCAAAAAGACACAGACTAATAGAATGAATGTATAAACAGGACCCATTCTTCTGTGGCATACAAGAAACACACCTCAGAAATACTGATAGACATTAATATGGAATAAATAGCTGGAAAAAGGTTTTCCAAGCATATAGACATAAGAAACAAGCTGTAGTATGTATTTTAATATCTAATAAAATAGACTTTGAACCAAAATTAATGAGAAGAGATGGGGACGAGCATGCCATATTCATCAAAGGAAAAATAGACCAAGATGATGTCTCAATTTTAAATACATATTCCTCAAATGCAAGAACACCCATATTTGCAAATGAAACATTACTAAAGCTTAAATCATACACTGAAACCCTCTACTTAATAGTAGGAGATGTCAGCACACCTCTCTTACCAATGGACAGATCATTGGGATGGAAACTAAAAAGAGAAATAACAAAACTAACCAATGTTATGAAGTAATTGGACATAACAGTTATCTACATAACATTCCATGCAAACACAAAAGAATATATCTTATTCTCAGCACCACATGGAATGTTTTCAAAAATTGACCACATACCTGGACACAAAGTAAGCCTCAAAAAATTTTTTTAAAAATGAAATAATACCTTGTATTCTGTCAGACCACCATGGGTTAAAGGTAGACTTCAACAACAGCAGAACCCATAAAATGCCTATAAACTCATGGAACTACTTAAATGACCACTGGGTCAGGGAGGAAAGAAAGAAATAAATTAAATACTTTACAGAATGCAATGAAAATGAAGGTACAACTTACACAAACTTATGAGACACAATGAAAGCTGTGCTAAAAGGAAAGTTCATAGTGTTAAGTGCCTTCATAAAGAAAGTGGAGAGAACTATCAACTTAACAGTTCACCTGAAAGTGTAGAGAAAAAGAGGAGTTGAAGGCAGGAACTAGTCAAATTCAGGGCTGAAATCAATAATCTAGAAACAAAGAGAACGTTACAGAGTGTCAAAAAAAAAAAAACCCGAGAGATGTTTTATTTATTTTTTAATCAACAATATATACCTACCTTTAGCCAAACTAACTGAAAGACAAAAGGAGAGTGTCAAAATTAATTAAATCAGAATGAAAAGAGGGGATATAAGAGATACTGAGTAAATCCAAAAATCATTAGATGGTACCTCAAAACCTATATGCCACAATATTGGAAAATCTAAATGAAATGGATGATTTTCTTTATATATACTACTTACTAAAGGTTAACCAAGTTCAGGATACCAATTTAAATAAACCTATAACCTGCAGGATATAGAAGCAGTCATCAAAAACCTCCCAGCCAAAAAGAGCCCTGTGACAGATGGTTTTAGCACAGAATTCTACCAGACTTTTGAAGAAGAACTAATACCAATACTGTTCTAACTATTCCACAAAATAGAAACAAAGAGAACAATGCCAAATTCATTCTACTGGCACTTGATTTTTGTCAAAGAAGTCAAAACCATACAATGTAATAAAGAAAGCATTTTCAACAAAAGATGTTGGTCTAACTTGATGTCTGAATGTAGAAAAATGGAAATAAATCCATACTTGAACAAAACTGAAGTCCAAGTAGATCAAAGATCTTGACATAAAATCAGAGACTCTAAACTTATTAAAAGACAAAGTGGGGGAAAAGTCTGGATCTCATTGACATTGAAGGCAATTCCTGATCACAATACTAACTACAGAGGCTCTGAGATCAACAATTAATTAATGTATTTTCATGAAACTGAGAAGCTTCTATAAATCAAAGGACACTGTCAATAGAACAAAACAGGAGATCCAAGATGGCTGCCATGAGAGGACACTGTGTCTGAGGAGTAGGACAGCAGTAACAGCGCAGTAGCCAGGAGACTGAACTCTGGGAACTAAAACACCATCATTTGTGATTGCCAGGTAAGCAGAATTCCTACGGCGAGGAAATCAAGTGGGAAAATCCTAGGGACATCCAGTTATTCCCCGGAATAACTCCGGGTGACCAGTGGTGCACAGCCCTAATCTGAACGAGCAGCCACACTGGGCGCCAATAGCTGCCATACCAGAATGGGTCACACAGTCTCCAGGCCAGACTGAAAAGATTCCGGGTACCGTTTCAGACCGGCCTGCACCCAGCAGGTGCACACCGCTCAGCCAGCAAACACACCAGACTCTGTGTTTCCATGGGCCAGGCTGAGAAGGCCCCAGGTACCATTTCCGACCAGCCTGCATCTGGCAGGCGCACACCCCTCAGTTCTGCCGGCAACCAACCCAGTCTGTGTGTGTGTCCACGGGCCAGTCTGAGAGGGCCTGGGGTACCGTTTGCCAATGGCCTGCAACCAGTGGGCACACACAGCTCGGCTCTGCAGGCAACCACTCCACACCTTGTGTGTATCCATGGGCCAGTCTGAGAAGGCCCCAGATTCCATTCCCCAAACCAGGCTGCATCGGGCAGGCACACTACCCATGGCAGTGCCAGCCAGGACAAACAGTATCAGGTCCAGACTGAGGTGCCCCCAAATACCATATCAGACAGTAGAGCACAGCCCCTGGCCAAGAAGGAGGCGCCAAGTTGCCAGTACAGAGGAGAGCCCTTAGCAACAAGCCAAGGTCAGAGTGTGGAGGCTCCAGACCAGAGCGGCGCCCCCAGCTGCCATCTCAAACCGAGATACTCAGCCTCTGGCACAGAGTGAGGAGCCAAGCCTCCAGACCAGAGGGGTGACCAGAGGGCTTCTAGCACAGAGCATGAAGCCGGGCACACAGATCCCACAACAGAGTACAACTGAGGCAAAACACACACTATCAAACTATTGGAACTCCCTGATTTTCTTGAAGAATACTCCTGACACAAGAGATTGACAGTTCCAGTCTGAAGTTCAGTCTTAAAGCAGAAACAGCTCCTTGATTATATATAAACAAATGGCCAAAGGTAGACTTAAGAACTCACCCAACAAAAATCAGGACACCATGGCCCCACCAGAAACACCCAAAAGCAGTGGAGATTTTAATTCAGTGGAGACACAGGAAAATTATGTTAAAGCTATGATTATGCAGATATTAGAGGAACAAAAAGGGGTGCAAAAAGAGGAAATGAACAAGGCCCTCAAAGAAATTCAGAAGAATATAACTGCCCACATAGAGGAACAATTAAAGATATACAGAGAGGAAA
>CM053755.1:51159073-51192906 GCA_028658305.1 Pachyuromys duprasi | reverse complement strand
AGGTCTAATAGTCACGTATAAGTGAGGATATACCATGTGTGTCTTTCTGTTTCTAGGATACCTCACTCAAGATGATCTTTTCTAGTTTCCACTATTTGCCTGTAAATTTCATGATTTTCCTGTTTTCAATAGCTCAGTAGTATTCCATTGTGTAAATGTACCACAACTTCAGTATTCATTCCTGTTGAGTGACACCTGGGTTGTTTCCAGGTTCTGGCTATTATGAATAGAGCTGCTACTAACATGGTTGAATAAATGTCCTTGTTGTATACTTGGGAATATTTTGGATATATGCCTATGAGTGATATAGCTGTATATTGGGGTAGCTCTACTCCCAATTTAATGAGAAAGCGACATATTGATTTCCAAAGTGGTTGTACAAGTTTACATTCCTACCAGCAATGGAAGAGGGTTCCCCTTTCTCCACATCCTTTCCATCATATGTTGACACTTCAGTTTTTAACCATTCTGATAGGTGTAAGGTGAAATCTTATATACGTTTATTGGTAGGATTAACATAGTGAAAATGGCCATTATGCCTAAAGCAATCTATGGATTCAATGCAATTTCCATCAAAATGCCAACATAATTCTTTACAGAACTTGAAAGAACAATTCTCAATTTCATGTAGAAAAGCAAACAAAACAAAAAACGTAATTGCTAAAATAGTCCAGTACAACAGATCATCTGGAGGTTGCTCCATTCTTGAACTTAGTCTGTACTACTGAGCAATAGTCATAAAAGCTGCATGGTTCTAGCCTAGAAACAGAATGGTGAATCAATGGAATCAAATAGAAGACACAGAAGAAAAACCCACACACTTACAGATTCTTGATTTTTGACAAAGAAGCCAAAACCATACAATGAAAAAAGGACAGCATGTTCAACATATGGTGCTGATCTAAGTGGATGTCTACATGTAGAAAAGTGCAAATAGAACCATACTTATCACCCTGCAGAAAACTAAACTCCAAGTGGATCAAAGACCTCCACATAAAACCAGACACACTAAATGTGTTAGAAGAAAAAGTGGGGAAGAGCCTTGAAACTCATCGACACAGAAGACAACTTCCTGACAGAACACCCACAGCACAGGCTCTAATATCAACAATCAATAAATAGGACCTCAAGAAACTGAAAAGCTTCTGTAAAAAAAGGACACTGTTGTTAGAACAAAATTTCAGCCTACAGATTGGGAAACGATCTTCACCAACCCTGTTCCTGAGAAAGGGCTAATATCCACAATACATAAATAACATATATAAAGAACTTAAGAAGTTAAACACCAACAAACTAAGTAATCCAATTTAAAAAATGGGGTACAAAGCTAAACAGAATTCTCAATAAAGGAATATTGAATGACAGAGAAACAAAGAAATGTTCAAAATCCTTAGTCATCAGGAAATCCAAATCGCAAACATATTTGGCATTAACTCATAGCATTCCCTATAGAATCTGCAGTCATCATCATTTTCATTTCTTTCCAGTTTAGTTACTTTATATTAGTTAGACAGGTGTTTCAAGACTATTAAAATGTTATTACAGAAATGTCTTCTATCAGTAATTTCTGTTATATTCTTTTTTCTGTTTTTATTTATTTTTTCTTTTTAAAATTATAATATAATTACACCATTCCTCTTTCTATATCCTTACATGTAATGTTACTTGTTTTCTTTCAGTTTTTTGGCCATTTTCATTATTTGTTATTATGTGTATATATGTAAATATATACATATTACTAAATACATAAATACAACCAGCTTAGTCTGTATAATGTTAGTTTTGTGTGTATTTTTCAGGGTGACCATTGCGAATTGAATGGTATGCTCTTTGTTGGGGACAAGCAGTTCTCATAATGTAATTTTTGTTGACTCATGCCACCTAAAGGGAAGGGAAGAATAATTTCCACTGAGTCATCATTTGATTCCCAAACATAAGGCAGAATTTCTGATGATAGTACAACCATGTTCCAGGTTTTGTTGTTGTTATTATTGTTTTTTGTATATTCTCATCTACTCCCTACCCCTTTCCAAGTCCACTAATAGGGGAGGACCTCCTCCCCTTTCATCTGACCCTGGTTGATCAGGTCTCTTCAGGACTGGCTGCAAAGTCCTCATCTGTGGCCTGGCAAGGCTCCTCCTCCATTGCAGGGTGGGGAGGTCATAGAGGCAGCCATTGAGTTCATGTCAGAAATAGTACCTGTTCCCCTTACTAGGGTACCCACTTGGATACTGAGCTATTATGGGCTACATCCGAGCAGAGGTATGTTCCAGGTTTTAAATGCCAACATTCACCTCTGAAACTTAACAGTATTTCTCAGTTGATCTCATTCTTCTGTATTTTCACCACTGAAGTTTCCTTTGATTATAAAGCCAGTGCAAATTTGAAATAGTCAACACACACAAAAGTGCAATAAAGGATTTTTAATAAAATCCTTAAAGTATACAAAGTAGCCATGACGGCTCAGTGTCCAGGAGGGTTCCCCAATAATAGGACCAGGGACCATCTTTGACATGAACCCATGGGCTGGCTCTTTGAACACTAATACCTAAGGCAAGAACAGCCTTACAAGTCCACAGGGGAAGACAAAGTCCTGATGAGACCTGATAGACTAGGGTCAGATGGAAGGGGAGGAGGACTTCCCCTATCACTGGACTCAGGGGGCATAGTCGAAGAAGGGGGGGGGGATTGGAGGGGATGGAGGAGGAGGCTACAGCTGTGATCCGAAGTGAATAAACTGTAATAGTACAAATTAAAAAAAAAAAAACATCAAAAGCAGGAACTGTGGTGCCTGGGAAAATCTCGCCCATGACTCTTTATGAGGGCTGGGCATTCCTTGATTCTGAGGGTGTTTTCCATTTCCCATCAACACATGCTTCAGCAGGATTTGTGGCTGTGCTGTTTATGTTTTTTTTGTTTGTTTGTTTGTTTTGTTTTTTTTTTTTGCTAGCATGCAGAGCACCTTCTTGCACCAAAGATGCTAGAATGTAAGAACAAAATCTCTATGAAGGCATCAGCTCACTTTTCTGTTAAATTAGTTGTGTAGATTTTCTCTTCAGCAGTGTTTCATTATTTTAGTCTAAAACAATCTGAAGTATTGACTACAGCCTGGGTTGTTTTGGAGTTCCCATAGGACCTTTTTTTGTCAACAACTCAATTAGATGTAACCCAATATAAGTAATAGAAGTTTCATTTGATGGCAAGAAATGACCATGTATGACTTTGTCTCCCCCATTATGTAGCAGTGTTAATTTAATATATATATATATATATTAACATATATACTTTTACTGCATTAGGTTTCCATATTAGCCATCAAATGGCCCTTAATATTAGCTGTTTCTCTCTGTATTTCTTCATTTATCTTCTTTCCTCTCACCTTCATATGATACTATAGTTCAATCCCCTATTCATCCATTACTATCTCTTTTTTTTCTCTTTCTCAATAATATTTACTTTACCTCCTAGTCCATTATTCAGCAACTATTCTCTGTGATTTTATGGATTATAGTTGGTTATCATTGATGAAATAGCTAGTATCCACATAAAGTGAAAACAACAAATTTATCTCTCTGTGTCTGGGATATATTACTCCAGTTTATTTTCTTTAGTTTCATCCATTTATCTATAAATTTCATAATTTCATTCCTTATAACAGCTGAACAATACTCAACTGTGTAAATGTATCACATTTGCTTTATCCATTTTTCTGCTGAGGGATATCTAAGTAGTTTTTAATTGCACTTTTCTAATTGTTAAGGATAATCAAATTTTCTTTAAGTGTTTCTAAGCCACATGGATTTCATATTTTGAGAATTTTCTGTTTCATTTTGTACACTGTTTTAAATTTGTTTACTTGATTTCTTTTTTACATATATTTTTATTTTTTTCACATATATTTAGGTATAGCCCTGTAATGGATATTTAGTTAGTAAAAACTTTTTCCATCCTCCTGCTTGGCACTTTGTTTGAATGATGCTGTTCTTTCCTTTGCCATATTGAAACTGTTTTAATTTCATGATTTTACATTTAATAACTGCTTTTTTCTGTTTTAATTTTTTATTATTATTACTATTACTACTACGATAACTACGACAATTTATGCACTTTGTATCCAGGTTAAAGCTCCCTCCCTCATCTCAGCCTGGTCCTACTCTCCCCTCCTCCTCCCCTGCTATCTGACCCAGCCTATCAGGTCTCATCAGGACTGTCAAGATCCTCTTTCTCTGTGGTAAGACCACCCTGACAGAAAGGTGATCAAAGAACACAAGTGGATATTAGCCATATAAAAGAGATAAACATACTAAAATCTACTGTCCTAGAGAAGCTAAGCAACAGGGAAGACTCTATGAAAGATGCTTAATCGTCATTCAGAGGGGCAAAAGGGATGGACATCAAAAGAGGGAGAAGAGAGGGAACAGGACAGGCCTTCCACAGAGGGCCGCTGAAAGACTCTACCCAGTAGGGGTTCAAAGCAGATGCTGAGGCTCATAGCCAAACTTTGGGCAAAGTACAGGGAATCTTATGGAAGGAGGGATAGATAGAAAGACGTGGAGGGGACCGGAGGTAATTGTCATTCTTAATTCCTGTGTTACTGGTGTTCTGTCCTGAAATCCTTTTGTTATGCCAATGAGCTCAAAATATTATTTATTTCTTTTTCTACCAGATATAGTATATGTGGTTTTTTGGTCAGGTCTTTGATTCATTTGGACTTGAGTTTTGAGACTCAAGAGAGAGAGAGAGAGAGAGAGAGAGAGAGAGAGAGAGAGAGAGAATCTTATATATATAATATTAGATATATTGTTTTACATGCAAACATACAGTTTGACCAATTCCATTTGTTGAAGATGCTATCTTTTTTCCGGTGTGTATTTCGGGCTGCTTCATAAAAAAGCAGGTGTCAATAGATGTGTGAATTTATTTCTGGGTTTGTAAGTTGACTCCAAAAATAAGCATGTCTGTATTGTGTTGATACCATTCTGTTTTTATTATTATACCTTTTTAGCACAACTTGAAATCAGACATCATAATACCGCCAACAGTTGTTGTTTTTTTTTGTTGTTGTTGTTGTTGTTTAGGATTGTTTTAGCTATGCAGTTTTTGTTTGTTTGTTTTCATATGTAGTTGAAAACTGTCCTTTAAATTCTGGAAAAAAATACTTTGGAATTTAACGGAAAATTTTTTGAATCTGTAGATTGCTTTTGGTAGGACATCCATTTTTACTATGTTAATGCTACTATGCCATAAAAGTGGGAGCTCTTTCCATCTTCTAATATTTTATTCAGTGTCTTTCCTCAGTGTCTTAACGCTTTCATCATACAAGTCTTTCAGTTACTTGTTTAGGGTTACCCAAACATATTTTATATGATTTGACTCTATTATGAAAAATGCTACTTACCTGATTTACTTCTCAGTCCTTTTGTCCTTTGTATGTAGGAAGGCTACTGATTTTTGTGAGCTAATTTTACTCTCAGCTACTTTGTTGAAAGTGTTTATCACCTGTAGGATTTTTCTAGTAGTCGTTTTAGGGTCACTTATGTATATTATCATATCATCTTCAAATAAAAGTACTTTGACTTATTTTTTAATTTGTATCCCCTTGAGTTTTTTCAGTTGTCTTATTGCTTTAGCTGAGTCTTTAAGTACTATATTGACGAGATACGAAGAGGGGACAATCTTATCTTATTCCTGATTTTAGTGGAATTTTTGAGTTTCTCTCTTTTTAAGTTCACATTAGCTATGGACATGCTGAAAACTGTATTTATTATATTCAGGTATGTCTCTTGTATCCCTTATCTCTCCAGGACTTTTATCATAAAGGGACGTCAGATTTTATCAAATGCCTATTCTACATCCAATAAGATAATTACATGGTTTTGTCTTTCAGTTTATTTATGTGGTGGATGTCTTTTATTGGTTTAGACATGTTGAAGCATTTCTGGTATTATGGAGTTATGCCTACTTCATCATGACTGGTGATCCTTTGTATGTGTTCTTGAGTTCTACTTTAATGAGAATTTTTTATGAATATTTTTATGCACAAATTGGGCTGTAGTTCTATTTTTGGGTCTTTTAGTGGTTTTGGTGTCTGGGTCACAGTTGTTCTCATAAAATGAAATCAGCAATGTTCCTCCTGTTACATTTCATTTAATAATTTCAGGAGTATTGGCATTAACTCTTTTTCAAAAGTCTTACAAAATTCTGCACCAAAACCATTTGCCCTGGGCTTTTTATGATGAAATACTTTTAATTAATTTCTATATTGTTCTTATATATATTGTTCTATATTGTTCTGAAAGTTTATCTGTGTGAGAAAAGGTAAACCATATTCATTCTGGAAAATTGTTGCAGAAAAAAAAAGGATAAAAAGGTAAATCAAATACTGTGCTTTTATTTCCTCCTAGTTTTCATAGATTTCAATAGAGAATACTTACTATAGTCAAAATGTCACGTGTCAAATCACAAAGTGACCTCCTTTTCAAATGTTGAAACTTGATAGCAAGTTTCCTGGCAATTTCCTTATTGTGGTAACTGACAGTGAGCATCAATTGCTTAGGTTGCTAGCTAACTTTAAGTTGTAAGCCTTATTCATCAACATGACAATGATTCTGTCAGTGGCACGCTTTTGATTCATTGTAAGCTACATGATACTTAACAAAAATATAATAAAAGAGGTTCCGTTTAAAAATATTTACTGATTGACTTAAAATATCTTATGTGAACAATCATCTCAAAGAGCTAACAATTAAAATAAACAAGATAGCACTTCTACAGAACTAGTCCCAAAGACACTGATCAGAAAGTAAAAAATTGGAAGTAGGTGCCAGTTAAAATGTGAGAAAAAATTGAGCTGTGTGTAATATAGGAAACCAAATATTGAACCATCTTCTTGGGCTGATTTTGCTGAGGGCATAATGCTTTAATGAAAACTTTTTATGTAACGATTTCCTGAAAGAAAATGGTTTGATTCATACGTTGAGCACAGTATTTTGGTATTGGTATGAGAAAATATGAAACAGCAAAAAAAAAAATTGTCAATTGCAATATGATTAAAAATATGTTGCCGGCAAATTTCATGATTTCTTTGTTTTTAATTGCTGAGTAGTATTCCATTGTGTAAATGTACCACAATTTCTGTATCCATTCCTTGGTTGAGGAACAACTAGATTGAATCCAGATTCTGGCTTCCACAAGGAGACCAACAGAGCCAAAAACCCAGGGGTCTCTGCAGAAATCAATATCCCAACCAAGGACCATGCATGGAGAACATCTAGACTACCTGCTCACATGTAGCTCATAGCTCAGTCTTCAAGTGGGTTTCCTAGTAACAGAAGCAGGGGTTGTCTCTGACATAAACTCACTGGCTGGCTCTTTGATCACCTCCCTCTGGTGGGGGAATGCAGCCTTGTCAGGCCATAGAGGGAAATGATGTAACCAGTCCTGATGAGACGTGATAGGCTAAGGTCAGATAGAAGGTGTGGAAGACCTTCCCTATTAGTGGACTAGGGAAGGGGCATAGGGGAAAAAGAGGAATGGAAAGTTGGACTGGGAAGTGATGGGGGTGGCTACAGCCAGGGTACAAAGTAAATAAACTGCAATAAATAATAAATGAATCTAAGAAAGAAAATATGTTTCAGGATCAATCAATAAAATTAATATTGATATAAAATAATATAAGTGAAAATGTATAATTGTTTCACTTGTTGCAGGCAATTTCGGTGATAATGTTTTTTTTCCCCCCTGGGGATTTTTCCTACTATCAGAGAGTAGCTATTGCTTTTGGCAAAGGATTAGATGGTACATGTTTATTCTTTGCCAGCCACATGCCGTTGTCACATTCTTATCTGTGATGTTTATCTTTTCACATATTTAGTATAAAAATAATTTTAAGTTAAAGATACTAACATGTCTTGTTCATGGAACAAATTTGACTCCAGGATAGAGTTTTCAATTTTTGTTTGTTAGCATCATATATAATTGAGCATAATTCTTAACTATTTAAGACATCTCTTTTCATCCTACACGTACAAAGGGTAAAACATTTCAAACTTGGATCTCAATAATTCATACCTTCATATAGCCACACCACAAATGTCTCTTGTAAGTATGTTTTGAAATAAAATACACATTTTAGAAAATAAATAAGTCAATAGTCAAAATGTATGACTAAAATTCTATTATAACAAGGCAACTTGTCCCAGACCTTTGAACTGGCAGAAGCTAGTTGCCATTTAATGAGCTATCACACATGGGCAAGTAGCTGAAGTCCCCAGTCAAGCGTCACATGAGTGATTGTAGAATCAGAATCTCCAATTTTGATCAAAGTTTAAGTTATGTCAATGTTCACTGGTTATTGTAGTTACTGTTTTATTAATACACTAAGCATAGAAAATTAAAGTAAAAATAAATCTTTAGTTATTTAGAGACCTCAGGAAAGTCATCTTTCTACTCAAAGACATGATTCTTTTTATGTTTGCTTATTTATTCAGTAATCATGGCAGACTGGAGATTGACTCAATTACAGGAGATAGGAAAATACTATACACTTTGCACACTACATCTATAACCGGTATCACAAATTGTGTACACCATGTTTAAAAGACATATTCAAGAAAAGTTGTTATTTGAAATAGATCATGATGTTCAATGAATATATAAAATGTCTGTTTAATGAATTTGAATGTATAAGGACTTATTCTCATACATCAGTAATCTCTCTTTTCAGAAATCTTAATATCAAGTGGGTCAAAAATTAACTGAAATAAATTAGCTTTAGGGTCATGTTTCATTATTTTCAAAACTCCCACTGTCTTATAGTAGAGGATTTATGTTTATCATTAAATTCTGTTACCCAGCTAATTCAGCTATGTGGATCTGAGCAGGGCTACTCCAGTTTTCAGGCCACAGAGAAAGATGATGCAGGCAGCCTGACCTGATAAGCTAGGGTCAGAAACAAGGGGAGAGGGTCCTTCCCTATCAGGGGACTAGGAAAAGGGGATAGAGGGAGATGAGGGAAGGTGGGTGGGACTGGGAGGAGATATGGGAGGGGCTGCACTGGGGAATAAGAAGTGAATAAGTTATAATAATTAATTAGTTAAATTAAAAGATAAAAATAAACTTTACTTCAAAGATTATGTGTCAACAAAAATTTATGCGCCATAGAATCAAATTATAAAGTTGTAACTTTTAATCCAAATACAAGAAAAAATTAATCAATTTTTTTTTCCAAGCTATGGTTTCTCAGTATAACCTTGGCTTTCCTGGGCTGACTTTGTAGACCAGGCTGGCCTTGAACTCTCATAAATTCACCTGCCTCTGCCTCACAAAGTGATGAAATTTACAGACGTGATCCACTGCACCCAGCTAAATAATATTTTTTTTTCGATTTTACGCACACACACACACACAAACAGCAAAAGTCAAAAGGACAAGGCAGTAGCAAAATAATTAATAAACAAATTTTAATGAACCACTTTTGAAATAAATAATGGTTTGACTTTAAGTACATTACTTAGTCTCTATGAAAAACTTGGCACATGCAAGAGAGCTTCCCAAAAGTTCATTACTTTGGATCAACTACTGGCAGTTCCATAGCCTACCAAATCAGAATTTACAGCTTGTCACTGGCAATGCATACAATGACTGTGGCTGTAGTATTTTGGTGGCCTGGGAAGTGTGCTTGGCCAGGCAAGCTCTGCAGCTACATGCTTGATATTAATATTTGGGCCTTTTAGAGTTGTAATGATAGTGACAATTTATGCACAGTCATTCCAGATTCTAAACCAACAAAATGAAGCTCCTCAGGTTCAGGGGCACAGATTCAAAATGCCTGGTAGAGCATATCAGCTGTATTAGACACAGGAAGCATGTTTCATTCCCAACACTAGCTGGAGATTCCTGATGTCGAAAATCTTTTCTTGCTCTACTGGACATATGCAGCACTCAGTCCTATGTCAAAAAGACATGCGAGAAGTATTTGATACTTATTTAACAAAAGAAGCGGCTATCTTGAAATTGAGTATTTTAAAAGGCACATTTAAATTGAGGAAGAAATTACAGATGAGTGGTGTAAATTCCATTTTGCCAATCAAAATTTTTCAATAAAGCTTCCTTTTGGTCTTAGAAAGTAATTAGAAATGGAAAGCTATCATCCCGTCCTTTGGTTTCTGTTTATTCTTCCCACTAGTTTGAACCTTCTTTCTGGTACTGCTTGAAGAGTGGTTAGTTGTTTCTTTTATGTTATGTGATTTATAAAGAAGGCCTGGGTATAAAATGAAGTCATTACAACACATAAACAAAGCAAAACAAAACCACAAACCTAGTGCAGAAACAAGAACTATTTATGTGATAGACTGGAGAATTTCTTCTCTAATCCTGCTTGTATCAGGTTTAGAGAATTCATTGGTATAATGCTTCCAGTCTTTTCAATAGTGTGGATATAAAAGTGTTCATGTATTGTTCACCATTCTATGCTTTTTTTCCTCTTTATATCTGATCATTTTTTCAAGTGAGCATACAACCAGGGAAATATATATACATATGTATAAATTTTATTAAAAACAAACCATTTACTCACAAATGTACGCAACATTGTCTATTTTTTAATTATTTACTTATTATTTATACAGTATTCCTCCTGCATGTATGCCTACATGCCAGATCTCACTCACTATAGATGGTTGTGAGCCACCATGTGGTTGCTGGAAATTGAACTCAGGACCTTTGGAAGAACAACCAGTGCTCTTAACCTCTGAGCCATTCCTGCAGCCTATTTTATTTTTACAAAAAGACAATGTCCACCTGCAATTTTTTCTTGTTTCCATGTAAAATCAAGGACACCTGGGGTATCAAGACTATCTCTGACCTCAATAGCTGTATAAGTAAGCACAGTTATTCTAAAATAAAAGCATAGTTATCAAGAAATCCTTGAAAGACATTCAAAATAATTTTAAAAATATCAACATGACTAAAATTCTGTATTATGAATGTCCAATGAGCAATTTCTCCAGGGAATAACATAAGGGTAACACAGAAAAAAGAACAAACACATTGTTTTGTTTTATTAGATCAGAGAAGGTAGCTATAAACACATAATAAATTCACTGTTTAAGTATTAGCACAGACCATCTGACATTTTTGTTATTTGTTATTTGTTATCAAATTATAGGTTATTTATCAAAATTAAATGCAAGAAATACTTGAGGAGAAAGCAAACAATTGTTTCTCATGAGTACTGGTATGTGATGTAGTCAGGATACTGGACAATAGAAAGTCATTAAGCCAGCCAAGTTAGACTTTCATGTGACAAAACATTTCAGAAAATTGTTTTTGAAAAAAAAAAAAAAGAAAGAAAGAAAAAGGAACTCAATTTAGGAAATATTTCTGAAATGCCTAAGAAATTCAAATCTATTCACGTATAATCACTACTATTGTTGAAGTTAATCTTGCCATTCATAGTAAAATTATTCTAATTCTACTTGACATATTTTGCTCATTATGAATGATGACAGCCTACTTTTGAAAAATGTATCTTCTGTCTCTATTAAAAATATTTTTGTCAACTAAGTAATTTTCACTGCCTTTGTATATCAAAGTCATTGAATCAAATATACTAAGTCCCAGAGTCCAAATATCATGAAAAATATTACATAGTATATATAAATTATCCAATAACATAGGTATTGTGTTCTGGAAAAAGGTTCTACAAGCAGGCTCTACCCTGTTGAACGTAGTCCTCCAGCAGTAGTGCTAAAGATTTTACTTTGTAAAACTTTATTATGTTTAGTGTGTGTGTTTAGTATTATGTGTGTCAAATACGGAGAGGTCACAGGACAACTTTGTGGTTCTTTTCTTTTGTCATATATGTACTAAAAATGGGATACAGGTCATCTCGCCTACATGGCTAATACTGTTCCAGCAGAGTTACGTTGCTAGATATTAGTTTCTTTCTGTTTAAATTTTAATGAACTTATCTGTGAATCTCAACAATAACTTGTATCATTTAGACAATGAAAAGTTATATATTGAAGAACAGCAGACAATTTAAATATTAATGCTAAGTAAAAATGAATATTGTAGTTAATGCACAATGTCTGGTTCCAAGATTCTTATGGCACTTTTTTAAGTTGCTGACATATATGATATATACATACCTGCTTTAATACTCTGTATGCATTTGAACATAAGCTATATAACTCCAGTGTTCCTTTCTGTTTCAGAAAGACCCATTCACCTGGAAAAGAACATGATTTGAACTGGTTTGACTCTATTTTATAAATGTTACCTATAAAGTGCTATTATTTAATTAATTGGAATTTGAAATTTTTCCTTTATGATATTGATTAAATAGCTATGTAAACAAATGAAAACATTAAAAATAATAAATATTAACTTATTAATTTCTTTATGTTAATAAAATAAGCTATCACTTTCATATATTTCAGTTTATTGGGGCATCATATTTTTGCAAAATAGTTGATTTTTTCCAAACATTTTTCCCATCAACACATCCCTTATTAAATACATACACACATACTCACACAAACACACACACACACACACACACACAGCAGACAACAAAGCCCATATCAGAGATATCCATCACTCATCTAACTAGTAGGCCCACATGTTGCTTGCTTTTTGATCACTTCCTCATGATGGGACTGCCCTACCATGCCACAGGGGATGAAGATAAACTTGGTCTTCATATGAATAGATGAACTTGGGTGTCTGGGTAAGAGGGCTCTCCTATTTAATTATTGAGGTACATTAAAGTATATAAAGTCTCCAGTGACTTTAATATACAAAAGCAGCGAAAATTACTTAGTTGACAAAAATATTTTTAATAGAGACAGAAGATACATTTTTCAAAAGTCAGTTGTCATCATTTATAATGAGCAAAATATGTCAAATAGAATTAGAGAAATAAAGAAGGAGGATGTGGGAGGAAGGGTGGGACCAAGGCGAGAAGAGGGTAGGACAAGGTATAAATGTAATTAATCAATACAAATTTTAAAAACTCAAAAACTAACAACAAAATAATCAATTGTCATGGTGGTACAAAGATTTATTTCAAGCATTTATTCAAGCAATGAATAAAAACACAAGCAATCAAATATCTATGAGGTTAAGGGTAGTTTTGTCTACCTAGCAAGTTTTAGACCTTTTGGGGCTGTATAGTCAGACACTATCTAAAAAAAATTCTTAGAAATTATTTTGATTAAAAAATGCAAAAAAGGATAGAAAACTAAATAGGTCAACATATCTTCTTAAATGTGGTTAACTTACGGAAAAATTTAATTTAGTAATTAATAGTTACATTATTTCTTATTTGTGGGCATAAGGAAAATATTTGGAATGTAGTTGGGCATTATGCTAGTTACATAAATTGCTGGGTATAGATTACTGTCCAGGTTATACCCATGACTCCACTGGCATCAGATACTAGGTTTCTAGTATCAGACATGGTTTCCCTGTTGGTGTTGAATGGTTCTTAAGTCCAACTAGAAAGCTGTTTCTGCCAAGTCATGGAGTTACTTCTGCTTATTCTTAGGATTAGCATGCCATGTTGGATTTTGTTATGACTCATAGGCATCCAAGCTGGGTAGAAATGCGTTTTGCTTCTCTCCTTTGGAAGTGTGTCTGCTACTTTCTAATAATATAAAAAGTCAGTCCTCAGGACAGATGGGAACCATAACAGAATTTCCTGTGGTCACAGGAAATCAAACTGAGATTTGATCTCTAGACTGGTTTAAACCCAGTCTGAAAAGATATATCTAAAAAACAAGCTTCCCAATTAAGGTTCGGGAAATATTGCAAACAAAGGAGTAGGAAGATTCCAAAATCAGAGAACCAGGGAGTTTGCAGTGAGATTATTTTCTAAAAAGGGTCACCAACATGATTGCTTAAATATGATATGAACAAGGACAACAATTAGCATACCAAATATTGACTAAATAGGACATATTTAGTAATACATGTACATATCATATATTTTATGAAAAAATAATTAGTGAAAAATACGTGAATCTGAAAAATAAACAAGTTAGGAATATATGTGAAGGCTCAGAGAGAGGAAAGGGAAGGGAGAAATATAATTAAATTATAATCTCAAAAATAAAAGAAATATACTTTTTGAAAACTACATAATAAGCCAACCAAGAACAAATATGCCCTGAAAATGTATAGAAGTGGGAGTGAATGAGGGAGGGGCTACAGTTGGGATACAAAGTGAATAAACTAACTAATAAAATATAAATAAATTATAAAAAATATTTAAAGGAATATCTTGTATAAAATTTGCTATTTCAAATAAAATAGAATTATGACATTTCCAATGGGGAGAACAAAGAAATTTTCCTTTATATTTTCAGGTATCATGCACATGTACTGTAGCATTATATGTAGACTTATATTTCTTTTTATTTAGTGGGTGATATTCCATTATATACATTTATTCCCAAATTTATCTGTTGATGGATACAGGGATTATTATCTTTATTAACTTTTCTGTTCAAGCACTTGTGTGTTTTATTTCAAACATTTGGTATATATAACAAGAAGCAACTGACTATCTCACAGATCATTCGAAGGGTGACCTTTGAAAAATGAGCTTTTGTTTCCATATTGACAAAGTACAATAAATTTAATTTCTCCTCTTATTGCTCCACATATTGTCATTTTTCTATTAAAATATATTGTCAAAGCTCCTTAGTGAATATGGCATGGACATTATTGTGCGCCAACAGGTAGTTTAGCTGAAACATAAGATGCATGTTCCGTGAAAGGAAAGACAAGTTTTCAGTACTCACTGTCAGTGGCTCCTCAGCTACAGATCAGAGACCTCTGAACTCCATGTTGAAATTTTCAGTAGACTTCATCTTGTGCAGGTCTATGCAAGTAATCATAGCTGCTGTCTATTTGTGCACATCACAGCCATGTCATTCCTTAAGACCTGAATTTTACAGGCTTTCTTACCATCTTATGGATTTTGCATTATATCTGTTCCCTATTCTGCACTGTCCCCTGGTCCTTGGATGGGGTGTGGGTATGGGTAGAGTTTTGGATTAGTTGGTGGTTGTTGCAGAAAGCCAAGTCACTTCTTTTAGAAGTATAGTCACCAGTAGATTCTCCATGTCTCAGTGGATGACTTTATACCTATGAGCATTTGTATAGCACTAACTGGACCCAGTGATTTAAAAATACATGAAAAAGGTAAAATATAATGTTAGGAGGGATTTTGATTGTGGCCCTGAAAGGAACTGAAGGGAAGAAAGAAAAGAGAATATGATCAATATATATTTTATACAACAACAACATTAAAAAAGAATAAATAAAAATGAACCAAGCAAGGACCATGTATGTATATAACCTAGAACCTCTGCTCAGGTGTAGCCCATGGTAGCTCAGTATCCAAGTGGGTACCCTAGTAAGGGGAACCGGGACTATATCCAACATGAACTCAATGGCAGGCTCTTTGACATCCCCCTCCCTCAAGGGAGGAGCAGCTCTGACAGGCCACAGGATAGGACTTTGCAGCCAGTCCTGAAGATACCTGATAAACCAGGGTCAAATGAGAAGGGAGGAGGTCCACCCCCATCAGTGGACTTGGAAAGGAGCAGGGAGGAGATGAGGGAAGGGGGTGGGATAATGTGGGAGTGGTATACAGAAGGGACACAAAGTTAATATACTGTAACTAATATTAAAAAAGTAAAAATTAATACCAATCAATAAAATTAACAATTAAAATTATGAATTGGATATGTTCCTCAAGAATAAAACTAAACTATGAAAAGTTGTACTGTTGAGGTAGGAGCATTCTCCGTGAGTGTGAGACCAGCCTGAGATCATAGTGTATTCAAAGCCTACTGTGTAAACCTGCTTGAAAAATTTAAACAAAACACACGAAACTCTTATTCTCTGAAAAAAGGCAGTTCTTCAGAATATTGAAAGTCACTTTAAACACATAGAATTTTTTTTCATAGTACACATCAGATATTGGGTTAGTAATAAGGTGAACAGGACTGTCTCTGATATGAACTCAGTGAATGGCTCTTTGCCTCCTCCCTCCCCAAGGGAGGAGCAGCCTTGCTAGGCCACAGAGGAGGACATTGTGGCCAGTCCTGATGAGACCTGATATACTAGGGTCAGATGGAAGGAGAGGAGGACCTCCCCTATCAGTGGACTTTGAGAGGGGCAGGAAGGAAATGAGGGAGGGAAGGTGGGATTAGGAGGGAATGAGGGAGGGGGTACAGGTGGGATACAAAGTAAATAAACTCTGATTAATATAAAAATAAATTAAAATAAAATAACCCACAGCTAAGAATGTGTAACAATATATAAGCACATAATCCATTTTTTAACCAAGTAGAGTATCAGAGTCGCTATTTCATGAAAGATATGCAGATGCCACTGTATAAACACAAACAAATAATGTTTTAAATTAGGAAAGTACTAAATAAAGCAATGGGATACAATACATATAAACAAATAATTAAGACAAATGACTAACAATTCTAGTATTTGTTGAAGATGCAGAGAAATAAATTATCAGAGATAAAACCACTATACATTACCAGTCAGAATGTAAATTGTGTGTTTCTCAAGAGAGCTCAGCAGTTTCTAATAGAGCTTAGACTATTTGAACCATCAGCCCTAGATATCATTGTGAACTGTATCTTACGTCCATACAGAGATATGTTTCATATACTTTGTTCATAGTATTCCCACTCCAAGCCCCAAGTTACATTGCAGTAGGTGAATGGACAAGCAATGCCATTCACACTTTGTATCCCAGTTGTAGCTCCCTCCTTCATTCCCTCCCAATCCCACCCTCCCTCTTTCATCTCTTCCCTGCCCCTCTCTAAGTCCACTGATAGGGGAGGTCCTTCTCCTGTTACATCTGACCCTAGCTTATCAGGTCTCACCAGGACTGGCTGCAATGTACTCCTCTGTGGCCTAGCAAGGCTGCTCCTCCCTGGGGGCAAAGAGCCATCCACTGAGTTCATGTCAGAGACAGTCCCTCTTCCCCTTACTAGGGAAGCCATTTGGACACTGAGCTACCATCAGCTACATCTGAGCAGGGGTTCTAGGTTATATCCATGAATGTACCTTGGTTAGACTATCAGTCTCAGAAAATACCCCTGAGTCCAGATATTTTGGTTCTGTTGCTCTTCTTGTGGAGTTCCTGTATTCTCTTCTTTTGGGAATATTTTATTGAGATATTCTAAAAAATCTTTTGTTCATTTTGTGATATATTTTTTATTCTTCATGAAGTATACTGAAATAAATTTATTTCAAAATCCATAGATATAAGACAATTAATTGTTTGAATTTATAAGATTTCTGGTTTGATATTTATTTACATAATTTTTAGGTTAAAAGGTGCTTTACATGAAATTAAATGAATAAAGCATATTTTACAAAACAAGTATTTATTTGTTTGGATTTCATAGCTGATTACTTTTATTTCTAGTGTTTTTTTTTAATGTTTTTAATCTGCCTTCAAGATTTAAAGATTTGTTTTGTTATTCCTAGATTAATAAACCTGGAATAAAATTATTTTGTGTTTTCAGTGAGAGAATACAGTTGGAATGAAGAGGATGATATTACTTAGCAAGGGAATTACACACTTATATTCACCTCTGTATTGAATCAATTAAATTGAAGGCATGAACACATAAAAAAAAACCTGACTCCTCATTCAGGAAACAAATATGAAATGCCCTTTGTTGCTAAGGAGATTGAAAAATACACAATTTTTTTCAATTACAAACCACCTAGACAGATGTAGATAAAATACACAGGTATACACAAAGACAAGTTACTTTTCTTTTAAAAAATGATAATGTCTGACTGCAATAAGGGGAATTATGCTCTAAAAATTGAAATCAGTATAAAATGTATTTCTCTGTACTAAAAAATAAAAGACATATTCATGTCTCATGATTTTAAGCTTTAAAGCATTAAAAATATGAAGTTGTCAGAATAAATATTTGATGCTTTAAATCTGCTGAGAAAAATAATTTGATTTTTCCAAAAACATGGAAGCAGTATAGATTGAACATTTTGCATGAACCTACAGAATTAATATCATTTATGGTTGTACAGACAAATACAGATATAGAATTTGAGTAGGACAATGGTTTTAAAAATCAATTCACATATTCATGATATATTGTTGATGTTCAGCAACTCTGCTTTAATATATTAAAGAATCTGTGCTTACTTTATTGAAAGTAAGTATGAATATTCTATGCTTCTATCTTCTAATGTGATATATTTTTAAAGAACTACACTTCTGGAAATAATCTGGTTACTGGCTGATGGAGGTGTCATTTATTATTTTTCTGAGTTTCCTCAGTGTTCTCAAGAGTACCAAGATAGAAGCCTCATCCTGATATTATTAAAAGCATGGAAATCAAAATATGATGAAGAAAAGAGACTTGCATGAAAATTAACCTTTGCAAATTTTTAATTTTTTTTAGTTTTTAAAATAATTCTTAGTTTTTAATGTTAATCACAGGTTATTTACTTTGTGTCCCAGCTGTAGCCCCTCTCTCATTTCCTCACAATCCCACCCTTCCTCCTTCATCTCCTCTCATGCCCCTCTCTAAGTCCACTAATAGGGGAGGTCACCTCCCCTTCCATCTGACATTAGTCTATCAGGTCTCATCAGGACAGGCTACAATGTCTGTGGCCTAGTAAGTCTGCTTCCCCCTCAGAGGGAGGTGACCAAAGAGCCAGCCAAAGAGTTCATGTCAAAGGCTGTTCCTATTCCCCTTACTAGGGTACACACTTGAATACTGAGCTGCCATGGCTACATCTGTGCAGGGGTTCTAGGTTATCTCCAAGCATGGTCCTGGGTTGGAGTCTTAGTCTCAGAAAAGTCACCTCAGCCCAGATTTCTTGGTTCTGTTGCTCTCCTTGTGGAGTTAATGTCCCCTCCAGGTCTTTCTATTTCCCTTTTCTTTCATTAGAATCCCTGCACTCTGTCCAAAGTTTGGCTATGAACCACAGCTTCTGTTTTGATAAACTGCTGGGTAGAGTCTTTCAGAGGTCCTCTGTGGTAGGTTCCTGTCTTGTTCTCTGTTTTCTCTCTCTTCTGATGTCTACCCTGTTTGCATTTTTAAGCGGGAATTGAGCATCTTATCCAGGGCCCTCCTTCTTGCTTATCTTCTTTATGTTTATCCTATATTATATGTCTAATATCCACTTATAAATAACTATATACCCTTTGTGTCTTTCTGCTTTTGGGATACCTCATTCAGGACAATCTTTTCTAGATCCCACCATTTGCCTGCAAATTTCTTGGTTTCCTTGTTTTTAATTGTGAGTAGTATTCCATTGTGTAAATGTACCACAATTTCTATATCCATTCCTCTGTTGAGGGTCATCTGGTTTGTTTCCAGGTTCTCGTTATTACAAATAAAGCTACTTTGAACATGGTTGAGCAAATGTCCTTGTTGTGTACTTGAGCATAGTATGGATATATGCCTGTGAGTGGTATTGCTAGATCTTGAGGAAACACTATTCCTAATTTTCTGAGAAAGTGGCAGATTGATTTCCAAAGTGTTTGTACAAGTTTACATTCTGACCAGCAATGGAGGAGGGTTCCCCTTTCTCCACATCAATTCCTTCATGTATTTTCACTTGATCATAGTCATTCTGATGGCTATAAGGTGAAATCTCAGGGTCGTTTTGATTTGCATTTCCCTGATGACTAAGGACATTGAGCATTTCTTTAAGTGTTTCTCTGCCATTCAATATTCCTCTACAGAGAATACTTAGTTTATCTCTGTACCACATTTTTAATTGCATTACTTGATTTGTTGCTGTTTAATTTCTTGAGATTCTTTTTAAAGATTTATTTATTATTTATACAATGTTTTTCCTGCATGTGTGCCAGTAGGACAGAAGAGGGTACCAGATCTCATTATAGATGGCTATGAGCCACCATGTGGTTGCTGGGAATTGAACTCAGGACATCTTGATGAGCAGCCAGTTAAGAAACCTCTGAGCCATCTCTCCAGCCCCTTCTTGAGTTCTTTATATATTCTGAATATTAGCCCTCTCTCAGATATATGGTTGGTGAAGATCCTTTCCAACTCTATATGCTGTCATTTTGTTCTGATGACCATGAGGTCCCATTTATTGATTGTTGATCTTAGAGTCTGTGCTGTTTGTTTTCTGTTCAGTAAGTTGTCTTTTGTGCCAATGAGTTCAAGGCTCTTCTCCAATTATTCTTCTAATAGATTTAGTTTGTCTGTTTTTATGTTGAGGTCTTTGATCCACTTGGACTTTAGTTTTTTGCAAGGTGATAACTATGGATCTATTTGCATTTTTCTACATGTAGATATCCAGTTAGACCAGCACCATTTGTTGGATATGCTGTCTTTTTTCCATTGAATGGTTTTGGCTTATTGGTCAAAAATCAAGTGTCTTAGGTGTGTCAGTTTATTTCATGGTCTTATATTCGATTCCATTAATCCATCATTCTGTTTCTTTGCCAGTACCTGGCAGTTTTTATTATTATTGCTCTCTAGTACAGCTTGAGTTCAGAGATGGAGGTACCATCTTTTGTTGTATAGAATTGTTTTCACAATTCTGGTTTGTTTTTTTTTTGTCATATGAAGTTGAGAATTTTTCTTTCAAGGTCTGTAAAAAATAGTGTTGGTATTTTGATGGGAATTGCATTGAATCTGAAGATTGCTTTTTGTAAGATCTTCATTTTCACTATGTTAATCCTACCAGTACATGAACATGGGAGAACTTTACATCTTCTGATATCTTCTTCAATTTCTTTCTTCAGAGACTTGAAGTTTTTATTTTTTAATTTTTATTATTTTATTACAAGTCTTTAACTTGCTTAGTTAGAGTAACACCAAAGTCCTTTATGTTATTAGTGGCTATTGTGAAGGATGTTATTTCCCTAATTTCTTTCTCAGCCCATTTGTCTTTTGTACAAAATGCCTATTTTTTTTTAGTTAATTTTGTATCTAGCCACTTTGCTGAAGGTGTTTATCAGCTGAAGGATTTCTCTGGTTGAATTTTGGGGATCACTCATGTATATTATCATATCATCTGCAATTAGTGATACTTTGACTTTTTCTTTCCGGTTTGTATCCCCTTGATCTCCTTTAATTGTCTTACTCTTCTAGCTAGGACTTCAAGTTCTACGTTGAAGAGATACAGAGAGTGTTGGTAGCCTTGCCTTGACTCTGTTTTCAGTGGGATTGATTTAAATTTCTCTCTATTTAGTTTGATGTTGGCTACGGCTTGCTGTATATTGTCTTTACTATGTTTAGGTATGTGAGTTGTATCCCTGATCTCTCCAAGACCTTAAACATGAATGAGTATTGGAATTTGTCAAATGCTTTTTAGGTCTCTTATGAGATGATCATGTGGTTTTTCTTCTTCGATTTGTTTATATGGTGGGTTTCATTGATGGATTTCTGTATATTAAACCATCTCTGCATGCCTAGGATGCAGCCTACTTGGTCATTGTGGATGATATCTTTTATGTGCTTTTTGATTCAGTTTGCAAGTATTTGTTGAGTATTTTTGCATCAATGTTTATAATAGAGATAGGTCTGAAATTCTCTTTTCTGGTTGAGTCTTTGTGTGGTTTTGGTATTAAGGTCACTGTGACCTCATAGAATGAGGTTAGTAATGGTCCATCTGTGTCTGTTTTGTTAAATAGTTTGGAAAGAACTGGACAAAAATCTTTATTTTCCTATCCCTTTGTATATGGGGACCAACTATTTTCACCCACTCTTTCCCTCTCCTGTCTAGCTTCTGCTCATCATTCATTTACACTATTTCTTTAGGCCATCAACTTCTTCATTTTCCACAAGTAAGGATGTGTACATTTCCTTCCGAATCAGGTTTATAACATTCAGCACAAATCTGTCCATGTTCATCCTTATAGTTGCAGACAAGGAAAATTCGTTGCTCTATAGCTGAATAGTACCCATGTGCCTCTGTACCACATTTTCATTCTTCCAACTACATCATGATGGAAATATGGGTGCAAAAAAATTAACAATGCAACTAAACCTAAACTGAGTTCACACATGCTCTCATTCTCTATTGATAAAGCAGAAAATTGGGCATTTGCTACAATTATTTAATATTCTGACAGACAGATATTTTTAGAAATAATGAGGTTCAATGGGTAGAAAAATCTCAAATTTTGACTGTCATTTAATTCAGACTGGTGGTCATTTTCATAATTACTAAAATAATTTGACAGACCATACATGTTTAAAAGATTGCAGGGCCTTTCATGATATTGGGAGCTAGTAGTATCATGAAAATAGTATGCTTAGAAACATTTCCCTTGCGTTTATGACAGAATTTAAGTATGAAATTAGATTATACCTTTATGGCTATATACAACAATATAGTTTTATAGATATATCAGTAAATTCTTTATGGACAATACTATATAGTAATTGGAGAATAGGTAGTTATTATATGAAAGAAAACAATTTCTAGAACAAACTTCTATTTACTTTTTCATAAAAGAATAAATACACACATATGTATGAAGGCTAAAGTCCATAGTATACATGACTTATAATCTTGATTTAGAAACTGATTAAAATAATATGAATATTCCTTTTACTTCCCATTTTTTAAACTCTCATTGTTTTCGACAGACTTTAGTTTTAAAATGGTGACAGTCTAAAGCTGTGGCGGTCTTTGTCAATAAGTCCTGTGGTAGCTTTACTGTATCTACGGATATTAGGTCACTGACATTTATTTTTCACCACAATTCAGACTATAATATGATTGAAAGGAAAGAATGATGATAAATAGGAATTAGAAAACAGTTGAAAATTTTAAGCTGAAAAGGAAGTTGTAAAATGTAACATAAGTATATTAACTAGGCATGTGGCATGAAGCTATTGAATGCACAGAGGTTGAAATCAGATATGTCAGAAAGTAAAACTGCAGAAAAGTGTAGATTATACATAAGGCTTCACTATGTTTCAATACAAATGACTCAGTAAAAACTGTCTTCATGTTTATTATTTATCAATTTGTACATATATGTTTCCCTAAGCATTACCATGAAATATTTCTCAGGATGATATTTGGGAATCAATGGCTACAAGAATGAATGTGTCATACTATAATTAAAATCCTGTTTTGAAATGAGTTTTTCACAGTTTAGATTACCTTCTCAGCCTTTCCCACTTTTAATATCACTTTGTAACATAGGTATAATAGTAGTACAAATTTAAATGTTATATATCACGAAACTCTTAAGCATCAGCTTTACCCAGTAAATTCTGTATTGAAAAAGACCATAAAGTGTTGCATGTCTCCTGGATATCTATTTCATATCAGTAATGCTGGAACATGTGCTTAAAGTCATAGTTACAAGGACATAGCTAGTCTTCATCTTTCTCATAAATACATACACAGATGATTAGTACCATCATGTATCTCTTGAGATATTGAAAGGGGAAAACAATAAAAATAAGCAAATCCCATCAGATTAGATTCTAACTCATAATTGCTAGAGATGAAAACCATGTAATTTATCTGTGCTAGCTCACTGTCTGACATTATGTTAATTTTCTGTTCTGCTAATTTAATGTTTGGTACTGGTCCCTGGGAAACCTTCAAGACTCACTTCAAAATGAAATACTTTTCATTCCTATTATAATATCTTAATGAATTCAAATCTGAAAGCATTGAATGATGACAAGCAAAACTATCTTATATGAAGAGAAGAAAGAAAATCCATTCAAATCCATGACAAAGAATCAGCAAAAATGCCACCATGGGATGCTTATTCTGAAGGAGTCAATCACTGCACAGGGAATGGCAGCAAAAACAAGTTAATATCCCTATGCTATGGCCTACCTTTGTATGTCCTGCCCTAGTACAGAGACATTTTGTTTTCCTTTGTTTGCAAGAGAGGAATTTATATTTGCAGCTTCTCCCCCTAGAGTCTGTTTCTCATTAACACCAAATATTATGTTTTCTAAATTTATATTATGAATAGCATCTTGTTATTCATGTTACTCCCCAACAAACTAAATTTTTTTAATAGTTACATTATTCTCTTGCTGCCATTTCAAACAAAGTATTAAATACTTCAATTAAATGAACATGAATATAAATGTGGCCAAAACCAATACATATTTCACAGCAGAAAGTGCAGGTTAATGAGGATAGTTAGTCACTTCAAGTTTAAACTATGAGAAATTTTATACATAGAAACAACTATAAACTCCCACCTTTTTTCACTTATCCAACTGAAACTTGGTATCCAACTGAAAGGACCTGGTAATAAAGGATTAGGCCAAAGTAGTATTTTCCCTCTTCTCCAAGTGTTACTCTTGAAACAGCACAGGTCACACATGAATATTACAGACCATGAGGTTTAGGAATCCAATTACTGCTACTGAAACCTCCATCTACCGTATGTTTTATTCGTGTGAAAAGTTGTTTTAATTTAATTTTATTTTATTACTTACCTCTTCTAAACTCTCATAATCTTGAGGATGAAATGTGCTCTTAGCAGCTTCAAGGGAGACAGCAGAAACCCAATCAAATATGTGACAGATACTGTGATCCAGAGACAAGAGGGATTAGAACACATACCCACTGCACACTTAACACTGAAAGAAATCTGAATGATGATCTGAATTATGAAAGTGAAAGCCTTGGGTATTCAACCACACTATCAGCTTAGAGAGCCTACGCAGGTCTCTCACTGGAAATGGTGGAGTTAAGCATGAAAAATGAGGCTAATGAACAAGAACTCATGATAGTGGAATTATAATGTGCACTGGCAGCTGAGTCACAAAATTTGAGCACGTATCACTGGCATTAGGGAATCATTAAGTTAAGTCATGGTAGATCATTAGAAAGATTGACAATACTCTTGGAACAATGACTAATTCAATGACAAATACTAGTTTATCTAAAAACCTTGTGTGTGTTGAACAGCTGGCATGTGCAAACTAGTAGGCCAAAAATCACAACATTGTGACAATCCCCAGTATTCCCTTATAAATAGGTACTTGAAACCTATCATTATTGATTGTTTTTCAACTTATCCCCAAGTCATATCACAGATGCTGAGAATCTAGAATAGTGTTACACACACAGGTAGGAGTTAAGTGACCACATTATAATCATTTTCAAGGTGTCTCATTACAGCTATATGACTTTGTGTATTACAAAAGCCTTTACGAATCATAGTCCTACATACCCTGAGGAGAAAAGGGAGTGCACATAATGTCTTACACTCCGAGCTCCAGACTTTATCTCTATTGTTCAAAGGAAGACTCTGAGGCAGAAAAGGGTTAAGTGGGTCCCTGAAGATCATACAGTTAATGTGATAAGAAACTGTAAAAGCATAGCTTATTAAATCTTGGGAGCCTATTGATGACTATTTGAGTTTTAGCAGTTTAAAGAGCCAAATTAATCTCTTTAAATAGTCCCTGTTCGTGAACTTTCTCTTTTCCACACTGGCGTTCAGACATGTGGAGACTGCAATCTAAAATAACTACCTCCTACCTTACGATCTGTATCTTCCCTCCTTTTAGACTGCTGACTGCTAAGTCTATGTGTTGATCATGTTTCCCTGTGAGGCATGAGCTCCTACAGTTCTTCACCACAAGTCTCTCTGTGGGCTGAAACCTTAGACGCACAATTCTGCTGCTCATCAAGATAAGCAACAAGGAGAGAACAAAAGAAGTCAATTTATCCATTTTTCTGTATCTGAAATATATGTGGAGTCAAAATTGGTGGTTTGCCTTGGTTCCCCCTACTAGGAAAATTTGGGGTGATATTGTAACTAAATGTCATGTTTAAACTATGTCAGTCACTGTATTTTAAACACACACACATTAGAGTACATTACATTGCTAACATATTGGAGCATAAGAGTAAATCCCAAAGCAGAATAGCTTACACGAATAGAAAATTACCTCATGTTTAACTTCACATTGCTATTCAAAGTGCAGAAGAAAGCTCCAATTGTCCTACCTTATTTCTACTTTGATGTGATTTCTGCTAAGGGTAAAATTGTTCAAATGCTTTCATGTGTTTCAAGTATTGTTTGTTTTGCCTTTGCTTCATGTGCTTATGTATAAGCATATCAACTTGCTATTTTGGTATCCAAAACTAATTATCTTGGTACATGTTTACAATTTTTATTTACTTTTATGATTAACCTCTTTCTTCATGAAAATGATTAACATTTGTGGAATGTTGTTCTTAACCAGGTTTATTTGAAAATATATGTATTGTGATTACATTCATACTTCAAGCCTCTCTCCAACGTCATGCAATATCTTTAATTATATTCATCCCCTCCACAATATTCTTAGATTTCACCAATTCAGTCCACTCAACTTTTGCTATCTCTTTTTTTACATGATGAAATTCAACTTGCTCTGCCTACATAGTTCAATATCATAACTTCATCCCAGCATGTACTTGTACGCTTGAACAAAACTGAGTCTTTCAGTAGTTACCCTTGGCCAATAGTGCCTTTGGTGGTTCTATTTGGTGTCTATCTTCCCTCCCTATGCAAATTTGTCTCAGTTGAACTTGTACTGGACTTTTGCATACTGTGTCACTTTCTGTGAATTTATATTTGACACTGGATTTCTTTGACAAGAAAAAGATATTGCAAAGTGAAATCCTATGAACACTGTGCTTCCAAATATTACAGGATATTTCCAATAATTCTGGTTATTCCAAGTAATTTGATTGTAAGACCCTGATGCTGAATACATTATACACCTGAGTCATAGAACACTGATAATTCTACCTGGTACTCAGCTGCACGCTCCATTCTCTGCTGGCTAGGTTTGAAAGAGCTATAAGATGTTGTGAATGTTATTTGAGAAGAAAAGGTATCACAAATTTTCCACAGTAATGAACTCTGCCTGGTAAGAAAGGTCCATTTGTTCAATAGTTACACGAACATCACAGGAAGAGCCAATCTCTTTGTTACTGAATGTAAGTCTGACTCCATATGTTGAAACAAATATCTGAAACTATAATTGTAGCCAAATGCTGAGGCCAGACGGATAATAGGCTCTAGGGGAGAACTTATTAATAGTTTTAAAATTTTTGAGACTATAATTTAATTACAATATTGTTTACCTGTTTACCCTCTGAACTCTGCCATATACTCTTCTGCATCCACTTTTAAATTCATGCCCTCCTTTTTTATTGCTCCTAGATATGTATATGCATAAATATATCTGCTTTTATAAGTATATATGTAAAATATATACACATATGTATACATATATTTTTTCTAAATATAACCTGTTCACTCTGTATAATGTTACCTTTATATATGTTTTCAAGGCTTACCTTACCTTTTGGCACTGAAGATATAATTGTGTACTTTTCTCTGGAGAAGGCCTCCTCTCTTGTTCCAGCTTTCCTCAGCTTTCTACAGTTATTGTAGAATTGAGGCTCCAGGACCTTTTCTCTGCAAGTTTTGCATCTTCATTTTCGAGATCCTAGTTCATCTCATATTTGGGCAATTATTCTAGTGAGAAATTATGGATGCAGCTTCTAATATTATCAGAAGACCCATTCTCACAGAAAACTCCCTGGTCCTTTGGTTCTGGGTCTTACATTCTTTCTGCCCCATATTCCACAATAATCTCTGATATGGTGTGTTTTGTGTATGTATTTCAATTGAGACTAAGCTCTGCATTTTGATTGTATTTTCTGTAGTGTTCTTTCTCTGCTTCAAAAAGAAGTTGTCTTGATGAGGGACAACAATCATCAGTTTATTGAACCAGCATAAGTTGCTAACAACACTATATAAAAGTTACTACTCTTTAACTGATAATTGGACATAATATAACCTGACCCCCAATGACTTATGGTTATATCCATATATTAGCAGATCTTTCAGCCCTTACCAAAGAAGTTTCTATTTGATTCAAATAATTTTTTCCATGGTGATTGATGTGGAGACCTACAACCAGAAAATAAGTAAATATTAAGAATCTGTCAGTGTTCCCCACAAATAAGATATCTGCGTAGCAAACCCTTTGCCAAACATTCATGAATCATTGTGAAAAAGGACATAGATATTTTATAAGAACCAAAGATTAGAGATTCTTTATTATTTCTTTTGAGTGTTTTTTTCAAATAAATACTTCTTTGCTCCAGTCTCTATTCTATTCTTTTTCTTCATCTATCTATCTATCTATCTATCTATCTATCTATCTATCTATCTATCTATCTATCACTTTACAGCCTGACCCCAGGCCCCTTCCTGCCATCCACACACTCACCACATTTCCCCCTCTCTTTCTTCTCAGAGAAGCGGAGGCCCTCAAGGGATACCAACCTACTCTGGCACACTAAGTTGCAGCAGGACTAAGGGCATCCTCTCCCACTGAGGCCAGGCAGTGCATTCCAGCTGGGGGGAAAGGATCCAAAGGCAGACAACAAAGTCAGAAACAACCCTAGCTCCAATTGTTATGGGATGACCAAGTCACACATCTACTACATATATGTAGAGGCGTCTAGGTTCAGTCCATGTATGTTCTTCGGTTGGGTGGTGGTTCAGTATTTGTAAGGCCCATGGTCCCAGGTAAATTTACTGTGCAGATCTTCCTGTGGTGTCCTTGAACTTCCTGGCTACCTCAATCTTTCCTCTCAATCTTCCACAAAACTTCCTGAGTTCAGATTGTTGTTTGGCTGTGGCTCACTGCATGTATAATACTCATAGAAAGTTTGGTGGACCCAAGGTTTACACATTTTAGGAATCAGAGAGAGACCATGAGGAGGAGAGAAGAAGGAAGATAAAGGAACAGGTCATCATGGGTTGAAGTGAACTAGAAGAACATGGCCGGGAGGAGATTGTTCTAATTATTGCTATGATGGAGAGAATTAGCCCAAATGGAAAACACACAGAAGTATTTGTGGGGATTTTGCCTGGGGAGCAAACACGGTAGCTTAGAGGGTTAATATGCTCAGCCCCAGTGCATTCAGGCTTATAAATATCTAACATAAATCCAGGTCACAAAGCCGGAAGACCAAAGAAGATACAGAAAACAAGAACCAAAATATTCATGCAACAAAGACAAACCGAGAAATGAGCACCTAAACCTATAATCATCCCAAACTCACATGTCTAAATGCAGAGTAAGAACACAATCAACAACAACCATAGCATTATGACACGATCAGGGCCCAGCTACCCCATTACAGCAGAATTAAAATATGCCAGTGTAGCTGAAACACAAGAAAAAAAAAACATTAAAACGAACTTCATGGCAATAACAGAGCCAGAGTCTGGAAACAACCTAGATGTCCCGCAATGGAGGAATGGATACAGAAATGGTGGTGCATCTACACAGTTAAATACAAGGAAATCATGAAATTTGCAGGCAAATGGATGGAATTAGGAAAGATCATCCTGAATAAACTAACCCAGAAACAGAAACACAGGCATACACTCACTTATAAGCAGATATTAGCTGTATAATATCGGAAAGCCATCTACAGACCTAAAGAATCTAAACACTAAGCAGGACCCTTGGGAGGATGCTTAAATCTTATTCAGAAAAAGAGTCCTCTGAAAGGATCCATACAACAGGGGATCAAAGCAGATGCTGAGACTCACAGCTAACTTTGGACAAAGCACAGGGAGTCTTATGGAAGAAGGGGTGGTAGTGGATAGAGGAACCCCAACAAGGAGACCAACAAAGCTAAAGGATCTGAGCCCAGGGAGTCATGCAGAGACTGGTGCATCAACCAAGGACCATGCACGGAGAGAACCTAGAACCCCTGCTCAGATGTGGCCCATTGGTAGCTCAGTCTCTGTATGGATCTCTGAGTGAGGGGAGCAGTGGCTGCCTCTATCATCAACTTCGTTGCCTGCTCTTTGATCACTTATCCCTGGTGATGTAGCCTTGCCAGGCTACAGAAGAAGAGGATCCAGGCAGTCCTGATGAGACTTGACTTAAGCTATGGGCAGATGGCAATAGGGGAGAATTCCCCCTTTCCATGAACTAAGGGAAGGAGATGGGGGGAAGAAAGTGGGAGGGTGGGACTCAGGGTAGTTGAGGGAGGGGATTTCAATCGGGATATATAATGAAAAAAATTGTGAAAAAAATTAAAAAGTCAAAATAAGAAGAAATAAAAAAGGCTCTTAATAGACATCTACCATTCACAGATTATATGATGGTATATATAATTGACCCCCAAAACTCAACCAGAGAACACCTACGGCTGATAACTCCTTTCAGAAAAGTGGCTGGATACAAAATTAACTAAACAAACCAACAGAAGTCAGTAGCCCTTCGGTATATAAATGATAAACAGGCTGAAAAAGAAAAGAGGAAATAACCTTCACAAGAGCCAAAAATTATATAAAATATCTTCGTGTAACTCTAAACAAGGAAGTGACAAATCTGTATGACAAGAACTTCCAGTCTCTGAAGAAGGAAACTGAAAGAACAGCAGAAGATGATAAGACATCCCATGCTCATGAATCCATAGGAATAACATAGTAAAAATGGCCATCTTAAGAAAAGCAATCTACACATTCAATACAATTTTCATAAAAAGCTCAACACAATATTTACAGACCATAGAAGAATAATTTTCAACTTCAAAAACAAGAAACCCAGAATAGCTAAAACAAACTTGTACAATAAAGGAATTTCTAGAGTAATCACCCTCTCTGATTGTAAGCTGTACTACAGAGCAATAGTATTAAAAGTTGCATGGTACTAGCATAGAAAGAGACAGTTGATCAACGGAATCAAATAAAAGATCCAGAAATACACTCACACACCAACAGACACTTTCTGTTTTTTAACTAGAAGCCAAAACCATACAATGGAAAAAAGAAGCATCTTCAACAAATAAAACTTGTGTAACTGGATGTCTGCATGTAGAAAAATATAAACCAATCTATATTCATCACCCTATACAAAGCCCAAGTCCAGGTAGATCAAAGATCTCAACATAAAACCTGATACACTAAATCTAATAGCAGAAAAAGTGGAGGATAGCTTTGAATTAATTGTTCCTGAACAGAACACCAACAGCTCAGTCACTAAGAAAAGCATTTAATAAACAAAACCTGATAAAACTGAAAAGCTTCTGCAAGGCAAAGCCTTCTATAATAGGAAGAGATCTTCACCAACCATACATCCATCAGAGGGCTAGTACTCAAAATATATAATGAACTCAAGAAATTGCACACCAACAAACCAAATAATCCAGTTTTTAAAAAAATGAACTGAACAAAGAATTCTCAACAGAGGAATCTCCAATGGTGAAGAACACTTAAAGAAATGTTCAGCATTCTTAGTCATCAGGGAATTGAAAGTTAAAAATTACTCTGAGATTCCTTCTTACAGCCATTACAATGGCTAAGATTAAGTGAGGGTACACGTTGGTGAGGTTTGGAGAAAGGAGAACACTTCCATTGCAGGTGGGAGTACAAACTTGTATAATTGCTGTGGAAATCAACCCGTTGGTTTCTCAGAAAATTGAGAAGAGTTCTACCTCAAAATCTGGCTATACCTGTCCGTTACATATAGTCAAAGGTTCTCCAATATACAACAAGGACAGTTGCTCATCCATGTTCATAGCAGTTTCATTCATAAAAACCAGAAACTGGAAACAACCTAGATGCCCCTCAATTCAAGAATGCTTAAATAAAATGTGGTAAATTTACAGAATTAAACACTATTCAATTATGAAAAACAAGGGCAACATGAAATTTACACTGAAATGATGAAAGTATAAAATATAGTGAGGTAACACAAACCAAAAAAGACTTGCATCATCTGTCTTCTCTTATAAATGGATATCAGCCATAACATAAAGGATAACTGTGCTACTACAATCCACTAACCCAAAGAAGCTAGTTGCAAGGCAGGATGGTTAAATCTCACTCAGAAGAGAAAACAAAATTGGCTTTGGTGGTAGATGCTGGATGCGGGTGTGGAGAAGGAGGGAGGCAGGGCTGGGGATTAGGAGTTTGGACAGCAGAGGATAGAGGGCCAGGTGAAGGAATGGAAAACAGAGGGAGGAGCATCTCTTGGATGTGCCAGAGATCTGGGATAGGGGAAGTTTCAGGAAGTCTCTGGGTGTCACCCTAGCTGAGACTCCTAGCAGCAGAGGACATGGAGCCTAAAATACCAACCTCCTGTACCCAGGAAGGACTTCCAGGGAAAGGGTAATTGACAACAACCCACACACAGAACCTTCAACTAAAAAAATTATCCAACCTACAAGATGTGAAAGGAAATAGATGGAGCAAAGTTTGAAGAAATGGCCAACTAATGATTGGCTCTACTTGAGACGCATCGCATGAGGGAGAACCCGTTCCTGACACTGTTAATGCTACTAGGCTATGCTTTTAGACAGAAGCTTAGCATAACTCCTCTATGAGGATTCACACAGCAGCTGATAGAAACAAGTGCAGAGTCCCAACACCAAACATTACATAGAGCTTGTGGCGGCTTATTGGTGAGTTGGGGAACAATTGAGGGAGCATGAGGGATCAAGCATTCCACCAGAATACCTACAGAGCCTAAGAGCCTACTTACCTAGGCCCATGAGGGCTCATGGAGACTGAACCACCAACTAGAGAGTGCACATGGACTGGTCCTAGGCCCCCTGCACATATGTAGCAGAGGTGCAGACTGGTTTTCATGTGGGTCCTCAACAACTGGAGCAGCAGCCCTCATCCACTCTGATGCCTGCCTCCGTATTCCATTCCCCTAACTGGGCTGAGCTGTCTAGCCTCAGTGGGGGAAGATGCATCTAGTCCTGCAACAACTTAGTGTGCTAGGGTTGGTTGGTACTGATAGGTGATCCCTGCTTCTTTGAAAGGAGAGGAGAGACTAGGGAAAGGGTATGTGAGGGGGCACTGGGCAGAGTGGGAAGCTGTGAGCAGAATGTAAGGTGAATACATAAATTAATGGGAAAAATGAAGAGATTCAAATTTATAATAATTAATTTTGCTTAGGTCTAATATTTTGCAAAATCCTACTCCATTTTTGGGGGATGTTTTTGTTTGTTTTTTATAGAGACATTTGACTCCATGTTTATTGAAGCATTAATCACAACAGATAAATGGAATAACTCTAACTGTTCAAAGTGTGGCAATATATACATAATAAAATGATATTTACTCATAGTAAAGGGGAAAATACTGTGATTTGCAAAAAAATATAGAATTCAGATATCATTATTTTTAATATTTTTATTTATTACAATTTATTCACTTTGTACCCCAGCTATAGACCCCTTACTTGTTTCTTCCCAATCCCTCTTTCCCTCCCTCTTTTCCTCCCATGCCCCTTCCCCAGTCCACTGATAGTAGAGTTTCTCCTTCACTTCCATCTGTTCTTAGCCTATCAGGGATCATCAGGACTGGCTGCATTGTCTTCCTATGTGGCCTGGTAAGGCTGCTTTCACTCAGGAAGAGGTGATCAAAGAGCCAGCCACTGAGTTCATGTCAGAGACAGTCCCTATTCCCCTTACTAGGGAACCCACTTGGACACTGAGTTGCCATGGGCTACATCTGTGCTGGGGTTCTAGGTTATCTCCATCAATGGTCTTTGGTTGGAGTATCAGTCTCAAAAAAGACCCCTGTGCTCAGATTTTTAGTTCTGTTGCTCTCCCTATAGAGCTCGTGTCCTCTCCATGTCTTTTTATCCTCTCTTTTTTTGTAAGATACCCTGCATGCAGACTAAAGTTTGGCTATGAATCTCAGCATCTGCTCAGAAGAGTCTTTCAGAGGCCCACTGTTCCTGTCCTGTTCCCTGTTTTCTCCATATTCTGAGATCTATCCAGTT